>JAOSBK010000206.1:49280931-49294211 GCA_027568895.1 Erythroxylum shatona
TCGTAGCTCACCCTTATTGTAGGATATGTACCGGAATGACCTACGGGCGTCCCGGTGTATACCCTGCGGTAAGGGGGAGCTACATTAATGGTATCCCATCTCATTAATCCTATAACTAGTGAAAATTTAGATACTAACATAATTACACATGATAGGAATCTCATTATCATGATTTCCTCCATGCTATGTTTTATATCAAGGACTTCATTAAATTAATTTAAAATCAACATCAAATCCATAAATGTATGAACATTGAAATAATGACAATGCCTTTATTAATTATAAAATGATTTGTACTATAAGTGCTAAAGGTTATAGCCTTTAGAGCACTTCTCTAACAAACTCTCACTTGCACTAAAGTCAATCGCCTTGATATCTAATACCATAAGTATGTACATATGACACAAAACTCTTTTGGGAAATAGGCTTAGTCAATGGATCAACTATATTATGATCGGTGTGAACTCTCTCTATCTTGACATCATTTATACTAATGATTTCTCTAATCAAATGGTATCTCCTGAGTACATGTTTGGACTTTTGATGAGACCTCAGTTCGTTCACCTGCGCTATAGCCTCATTGTTGTCACAATATAACTAGATTGGGTCAGCGATGCTTAAAAGCACACCAAGTTTGATGGTGAACTTTTTGATCCAAACCGCTTCCTTCGCCACTTTTGAAGTTGCAATGCACTTTGCCTCTATCATCAAATCTTTAGTCATCTCTTGTTTGGAACTTTTCTAACTAACTGCACCATCATTCAGTATGAATACATATCCAGAATTGGATTTGGAGTCATCCTTATTGGATTGGAAACTGACATCAGTATACCTGCTTACCAGAAGATCACTTTCTCCATATACTAAGAATATATCTTTAGTTCTTCTTAAATACTTAAGGATATTCTTGACAACCACCAAATGACCCTTACCAGGGTTTGACTAGTATCTGCTTGTAACACTTAGAGCATACGATACATCAGGTCTAGTACATAACATAGCGTACATGATTGATTCTATAGCTGAAGCAAAAGGAATCAAACTCGTATGAGTCCTCTCATCTTGTGTCTTTGGACACATAAATTTAGAGAGTGTAATCCTATGTACCATTGGAAGATAACCTCTCTTGGACTACTCCATACTAAACTTCTTTAACATCTTGACTATGTATGTAGACTGAAAATGTTGGGCCCCGTTTCCGAAGCCCAACTATCGAACCGGAGTCGAAAAACATAAGCGGACTTCCAAGCTCTTTAACCTTGATCTATATAAAAAAAAATTTCTCATTTCATATTTCTACATTCCAAGAAAAGTTCGGGGTCCAACAGAAAAAGACCAAGCAACCTCTTAGATCTATCTCTATAGATCTTTGTCTCCAAAATATAAGTTGCTTCCCTAAGGTCTTTCATAGGTAAGTTCTTAGCTAACCAAATTTTGACTGATTGCAAAGCTGAGACATCATTTCCTTTGCACTCCCACTAACCTTCTAATACACACACGACTCATCTGGATTTTGCAAAAAATCAAATTTTTTGATTGTCTTATCAAATCAGATATTCCAACTCCTGGATAATTTCTTCAATCCATAAATGATTTCTAAAGCTTGCGTACCTTTCTCCATTCATAGATATAAACCATCTACTTGTGTCATATATACATCCTTGGTTAGGTTTCCATTAAGAAAATTCGTCTTCATATCCATTTGTCATATCTTATAATCATAATGAGCAACAATGGCTAGGATTATCCTAATGAATTTAAGTATAGCTACTATGCTAAACGTTTCATCATAGTCAACACCTTGCCTTTGATGATAACCTTTAGTTACTAGCCTAGCTTTATGGGTAATTACATTATCCTTCATGTCAGTTTTCTTCTTGAAAACCCATTTGCACCCTATAGGTTTTATCCCTTCAGGTTGGTCAACCAAAGTCCATACTTGATTTTCATACATAGAATCTATTTTGGATTTCATAGCTTGAATCCATTTGTCATATTTTGAACTCTTCAGAACCTCTTCATAGGTAGTAGGCTCATCATCTTTTATGAACAATACATCGTTAAGTTCACTTATGAGAAATCTATATCGCTCAGGAACATGATGTTAATTAACTTATGAACTTCTTATGTGTCAGAAAGGTTGAACTATTATTTCATCTTTATGAATAATAGTCTCGAGTCCAGGTAGTTAATTTGCATCTGTTTGAGCATCTTGAACTTCCACAAGTTTAATTTTGCTCCCACTATCTTCTCTTAAAAGAAACTCTTTCTCTAAAAAGACAACATGTTTTGAATAAACACCTTATGTTCCAAAAAATGGTAGCATTGATATCCTATAGTTTCTTTAGGATATCCTACAACCAGACACTTGTCAGATTTAACTTCAAGCTTATCTGACTGAATCCACTTCATATAAGTAGGACAACCTTAAACTTTTATATAAGAAAGATGGAATTTCTTGTTAGTCTATATCTCATATGGACTAACATCAATTAACTTGGATGAGACTAGTTTTAATACATAAACAGAAGTTTTGAGTGCATACTCCCAAAAAGATTTTAGTAAATTCGCTACCCATCATAGACCTCACCATATCTAACAAGGTTCGGTTTCTCCTCTTAGCCACACCACTATGTTGTGGCATGTAAGGTGGATTCCATTGGAACAATATTCCATTATCCCTGAGATAATCCCAAAACTCTTGGCTTAAGATATAATATTCCATTATCCCTGAGATAATCCAAAAACTCTTAGCTTATGAATTCTTTGAATCTTTCAAAGGCTTCAGACTTGTATCTCTTAAGATACATATACCCATATCAAGAATGATCATCGATAAAGTAATGAAGTATACAAAACCACCTTTGGCATGTATGGACATTGTACCACATACGTCAGTATATATTAGGTCTAAAAGTCATCAGATGCCTTCTTCTACTTCAAGGATTCCAGATAGGACTTACAGTTTCTCCTTTGATGGCCATCCTAGCCACAGTGGAAACAAGTTCCCTTCGAGGTAGTCTGAAGTTCTTTCTTGACACCTTCCTCAGGCCCTGCAGACTTCTTTTTCTTTTGACTCTTTTTCTTCTGACTCTTTTTCTTCGAACCAGAAGAGTCCACCAACATCACAAACTTGTCCTTACGAACAGATGGCTCAGCTGCCTTAAGCATGTTGACCAACTCGAGAATTTTACTAAATATATTGTTCATCCGATAGTTAAGTATAAATTATGAATAACTATCAGTTAAGCCAGTCAGAATTAAGTCAATACTTAATTCATGATCCAAAAGAAAACCCAAGGAGATCAACTGTTTGATGTAGCCATTCATCTTCAATGCGTACTGCATTGGAGATGTCCCCTTAACCATCTTGGAGCGGAAGAGCAATCGCGAAGTATCAAATCTTTCGGACCTTGCTTCCTCATCAAAGATCTCCCTAAAATGATAGACTATGGTATAAGCATCCATAGCCTCGTGTTGCTTTTGCAGTTTCGGTGACATAGTGGCTAGCATAATACAACTAGCCATCTCGCTATCATCAAGATGCTTTTTATATGCCCTCTGATCATCACTAGAGGAATCAATAGCAGGGAGATCGAGAAGTGGTTCTTCCAAGACATAACCAAGCCTCTCGGAATTGAAAACTATTCTTAAATTTTTGAGCCAGTCAAGGAAGTTTGGTCTAGTCAACTTGTTAGCTTCCATCAATGATCTGAGATTCACACTAGTACTTATAGTGTTGACTCAAGCAATAGCAAGCTATCGTCAAAAAGAGAAAAATTAGAATGTATTTAAATGCAAGTCTATAAAGACTTTAATAACATGCATTATGTCTCCCACTATTTTTCACGAATTCATAACTTGCAATATAAATTTGAGAGAACTCATAGAGAAATTCTCCTAGTAGGTCAATATCCAATATCCTTAAGAATGACCTTAGGTTTGACCAACAAGCCACCTTAGTTCAACCGGTAGGTATCGATCATACCAATTGTATCTCCAATGCAACTATTGAATCTAGTGCTATCAACTATTAATGTGTGTACACTCATTAGGCTATCAACTCTTGACATATATACACTATCCAATTTCAACTCTATCTACGTTGATCTTGGGTTTGCCTAACAAACCAACGCTTCTATTTAAAACCGACACATTAATTTGAAAATCCTATTTTCATGATTTGAACATATCGATGTAAAACGGGCTTGTGTTTGCCCAACAACCTAACTTTAAAAGGACTTTAGTTCTCAACATATTAAAGGAAGGCGTTAGTTTTAATATTCTAAGTGAGGGGTTTGACTAAGGTTTCAATTACATGACATGATATGGACTACTCAATCAAATTGGGCCCAAGCCCATAACTATCCATCATGCAAGCTCACATATTCTCTTAACCATGCATTCTCTAATGCATATATGTAAACACATCATTTTGGTTATGACATCTTATAGATCCTAACATGAAAGGCCCAATCCAACATTTAGATTTACTATCTTACTTTTACTAGCTTGGCTAAAATTACTATTTTATGTTATTTCATTGGAATTAATATTAATCTAATTAAAATGAATGCCTAATTCCAGAAATTAATTCATGATTAATTTACCTTAAAATATTTATTTGACATCCAAAATTAAACAACTTCAATTTTATCACACATGCCAATTTTTTAAGTCTTACTAGAAAATCTATTGCTCTACTAAAATTAATTCAAAATTAATTTCTATAATTTTCCAAAATTTTTAGAACATCAAATCATCATTACAAGCATCTCTAGGTAGCTTCATGATGATCAAAATAATTTAGAAATCACTAAAAAATTAGTATGATCATCAAAACACCAATATGACACCAAAAACGACAAATATAACTTCTAAAATTTTTTCTAGAAATAAAAATTTGAGAAAAATCATTTGGCCAAACATCAAACATCAAATTAACACATTTTTTTCACATAAAAACTTTTTAAGGTTCTGGAATCAAAATATAAACATACAAAAACATCAAACAAAACAGATCCTAAAATTTTTGAAAAACTGTCTAGATATGAAATTCTTTCATAAAATTATTTAAAAGTTTTGAATAATATTAAAAAAATTACGGAGGCATAAACACATATGTTATATAATTTTTCAAGAGTCAAATTCTACAAAAATGATGTGTAACCTCATCAGTTTAGCCAATAAACATCACTTGCCTAGCATAAAGACAAATTTCATGTCTGTTTTTGTAAATTAGAAATTAAATATTTTAATCACATTAAAATATTTTTAGTCACAATGAATAATTCAAATACATCTTATGAACAAATTGGTGAAAGAAAATTGTGAAAATCATTTTTCTATAATTAATTGCGAACAAAACATTATAGGACCTTAAGCTGTCACAACTATGAAAACAGTTTTCACATGTCATGTATTCTACATATAACAAAGCACAAGATGACTCTAATACCATTGTAAGGTTCCAATCATGCATCTCATGCATAATATATATCAAATATATGCAGTGAAAAATAAAATGGAACCTCAAAAACCATATCTTCTTATGCATATTGATATAAAAACAAAAGCATGAAATGTAAGATGTTTACATACCTTTTGTCAATCTCCTTTGTTCTTTAATCTTCTTTGCATTGGGTTGTCATAAACCATAACGATCAATGTAGACCATCTCTAATGAAAGTCCACATAAAGATAGAAGGGTTAGGCCTTACTAGAAGATGACTACAGTTCTTTCTTTGTGCTAGCAAAGACAAGAACCCTTGAGAGAGTTAAAGAGAAAAAGAGTGTGTGTGTGTGTGTGTAACAAAGAACCTTTCTTTTTTTCCTCGTGTCTTATATAAGATTCATGAAAAATCATCTCTATTTTTTGCACCATTCGACCTTCCATAACCCCCATCACTAATGGAGAGTTATGGGAAGTTAATGGTCATGAATAGTTTGGATTAATGGAATTTGTGGGAAGTTAATGACCATGAATAACATGCATTGATGGAAGTTTGGGAAGGTAATGGTCAAATTAGTAGCCAATAACACTTGTTTCTAATCCATTCCAAACAACGTTTTCTACCACAATCACATCGCAATACAATCCTGAAACACTCTCTCATATCTTGAATCACAATTCAAGACCATTTTACTTACCATTTTAATGACCAGTCACATTAATAGTTTAACTACTTTATTCTCTTAGCTCACATCTTTGGGAAATATGATAAAGTGATATGAACATATTCAACTTCTACTTTAGATTCTATATGATTCATAGCATTAACTCATCATTAACTTAACTAGTAATCTTCCTATAGACTACCTTGCTTCAATAATGTGATAATTGCAGTTTAAAAGGAAAAA
The DNA here is from genome assembly GCA_027568895.1 of Erythroxylum shatona. NCBI lineage: Eukaryota > Viridiplantae > Streptophyta > Magnoliopsida > Malpighiales > Erythroxylaceae > Erythroxylum > Erythroxylum shatona. The sequence goes on from JAOSBK010000206.1 coordinate 49,287,292, forward strand.
AATAATGCAATAGTAAGACAGACATTTGAGTCTATAATAAGTTGAAAGTTTTAAAGTGACAAGAAGAAGATCCGTAGAACATGGCCAAAGTGGGAACTAAAATCATGGTAAGACAAAAATTAAAAAGAATCTAAAATGCTATTATTTTGGTAAGAAAGTTAATCTAAAAAAGGATTATTGAAATTTAAATAAGAAAGAATCTAACCCCTAAGAAATTTTACAAGTATTTGATACAATGAAAATGTTAAAGTTTGAAAGTAGCAATGGCGAATGAAAGTAGAAAGTTAATGCTTCATATATAGCTCTTCCACTCAAAAAATTACTTTTTTACAGAACCTTTAAAAGAGAATGGTTTCATCATTATAAATATATATAATGATGATATATATTATGTTTATCCTTTAAAAATTATTATTATTGTAAACATCAAGCTAAAGATGTATTATAATATAATAATGATGATCTATATGATGTTTATCCTTTAAAAATTATTATTATTGTAACCATCAAGCTAAAGATGTATTATAGTATAATTATACTCTTCACAAGTATGATATATGGAGGGACTAAAGAATAATTTCTTGTCTCTAGGATGACTAGATGACTTTAGGTGCAAAATCGAAATTATCAACTAGAATTTAAATATAATTAGAGCTACACTTGTAAAGAGGGAGAAGTTAGGAGCATACTTGTATAAGATGAAAAGAGGGACATTGCTAGAAGTAGAAGCATTAGTCACCTCTAGTAGTGTAAGTGAAAGATGTTCAATGTTATGACATTAAAAAATTAGACATATATTCACAACGGAATGAATATCCTTGTTGAGGAAAAGCTAACATTGCATTACAAGTAAGTAATATTATGTAAGAAAAAATATCACCTTAAATTTAAAAAGTAATGTTGTTTTTAAATTGGTTCACTCTAATGTGTGCTAATCATTAATTCCATCATTATGAGGAGCAAAGTACATTGTCTCTTTCATTAGTGAATATTAGAGGAGATGTTGGATGTACTCTATTAAGAGGAAAATGGATGTGTTTTTGTTCTCAACTTACATGTTTGAGCTTGATTATGGTAAAAAAAAAATCAAGTATTTGTGGATAAATAATGAAAGAGAATATACTTGCAATGAATTTGATGTATTATGTAAGTAAAAAGGCATCAAAAGGTATTTTATCATTGTATATACTCCTGAAAAAATGGAGCAACAAAATGGATGAATGCAATTCTTTCAAAAAGAATAATCAATATTGAGAGTCGATGCCTAGATAAGGCCTTTTGGACAAAATTAGTTAAATCTTGTATGTTATATAATAATTGAGTTCAATAAATTATAATTAAGTTGAAGATATCGATAGAGATGTGGATTAAGAAGCCAATGAATTATTCCAACTTATATATAATTGAAAGTCTTAAGTACATGATGTATAATATAAAAAAATTTGTAAATTTGGATGTTAAATTTAAGAAATTCTTATAATATCCCAATAAAGTGAAGAGATATCCATTATGACATCCCAATGTTCTCACAGTTATTGTTAGCATGGATGTCACATTTATAGAAGATAAATTGTATAGAGATTGTTATACTTCACAAAAAAAAAGTTTAGAGATTGTAATATAGGTGAAAAAGAATTTTTTACAAAGGGCTTCTTATGAAGTAGCACTAAAGTAAGATGTTTAATAACTAGCTTAAGTTTAAGACCTTAAAAGTTTGTCTATTAAATAACATAATAACCACCCAAAAAATTATATAATGGAGGGAAATATAGCATACTACTTTTTAGTAGAGGATAAAGAGACACTAACTCTCTAAGAAGTGCTTAATAATCTATATGCTTCTCAATAGATGGCAACAATGTAGGGAGAAATTAAGCTCTATAAAAACAAAACTTGGAAACTTATATTGTTACTTTAAAAAAAGGAAGCCGATTGTTAATAAATAGATCTCAAAGATCAAAATGAAATGGTAATGATTAATTGGACCAATATCATGCAAGATTGGTGCTAAAGGAATATGTTCAAAAACAAGGAAGTCACTTTAACAAAATATTTTTTCATGTGGTTCGACTTACTACAATTAGAATATTATTAGCAATGTCTGATGCGTTTAACTTACATTTGGAACAGTTACATGCGAAAAATATTTTTCTTTATGGAAAACTTGAAGAATAAATTTATATTTTCCAACTAGAAGGGAAAAATCTTTCAATGGTCTTAAACAAGCGTTAAGGTGTTAGTATAAGATATTTAATTCCTTCATTATGAGTTTTGATATAACAAACTTAATGCAGACCCTTGTATATATTTTAAGAGATCTGATGACAATGATTTCTTTATCTTTTTATTGTATGTAGATGACATATCGATTGTAGGCCATAACAAATATTATATTCAAGCATTAAAAGATAGCTAGTTAATGAATTTGAAATGTAGGACCTGATAGTAATAAATAAGATTCTAAAGATGGAAATTCATTAAAAAGAATGAGGGTTTTCTAAGAAAAACTAATTAAAGAAGATTTTGCGACAATTTATTATGCAAAACTACAATTCAATATCTACCCTTTTTATGTTAATTTCAATTTATCATCTAGTATGATTGGTAAAAGTGAAAATAAGAAACTGCACATGTCTTAAGTACTATTCTACAATGAAGAATTTGTTGCTTATTAAAATTTGTATAAGACTAGGTATTACACATACAGTGGGATTTGTAAATCACTATATGATAAATTCTAGCAGAGTATTAGAATACTATAAAGAAGATTTTAAGATACATTAAGTGGACCTCTAATGTTGAATTATAATATTAAGGATCATACCTTAATATCAAATTATATGTTGACTTTGATTATACAAATGGCTTTAATAAAAGAAAATTCATTACATATTATGTGTTTATATTTACTAGCGAGGTTGTAAGTTATATCTTAAAGCTACCATCAATTATGGTTACATCAACCCAAAAAAAAAAGGAGTAGCTGTTGCAAAATCCAATAAAGTTGCAATATGGTTAAAACTAGCGTTAGAAGAATTTGAGCATAAAAAATAAAAAGATTTTATTGTTTTATAGAGTGTCTTGCATCTAGAATCTAACCTTTCTTTTAAAACTAAGCTTATATAAGTTCAGTTTCACTTTGTTCATGAGAAAGTATAAGAAGGAACTATGGATATATAAAAAATCCATAGATAATATAATATATTTTATCACAAAAATAGTTAATAGTAACAAGATTGTTTAGTGTCATTGTGTCAGTTCTCATGCAACATGATGAAAATGTAATCAACATTAAAATAACAAGGTGGTGTAAAAAATAATTGGTTCTCAATCAAATCTTTATGTGAGAAAATATAATGATTAGTTTTCAAACAAATTTTCAAGTGGGAGATTATTATAAAATCTAAATATTCTCACAAAATATTTAAATGGAGATAAATAATGTATGGACAAAAATAAACGTTGAAATGTGTAAAAAGTAGAATAAATTAAAATGTATGATTATAATTAGATTGATTCACCTATAAATCCTCATTCCTCTTCTTGTTTCATATATCAAAAATAAATTCAAGGATACAAAAAAAAAGTTATGAGGATCTCAATTTTATAATTTATAATTCTTAATTCTTATTTTATAACTTATAATTAGTGAATATTTATGCTGTTAAATCTTTTTGTACTCATAATAATATTAGGCGAGTCCTTTTCTTTTCAGTCTTAACTGAGTCGTGATATACTCTATCCACCTAATCATTTCAATATAATTGAGTTTTAAAATAAAGTTTGATGACTGCTTTGAAGTATATTGAAATTTAATATTTAAAAAATTCCACCGTCTCTGATTGAATTCCTACTTTGTAAGGTTGCGTGGTCCAACGAGAACAAAATTCATGCACTCGGTTTATTCAAACCTGTTGATTGGAATTAATGAAAACACAAAAGAAGGTGAGGAAGAACAAAACTGACGTTCGTTGCGATTTCCCACCTACCGTTATGGGTTGGCCATCTGGATTGACGAAACGTCCTTAAACCTTTTGACCAACCGGAATCCAGGCCAGTTTTAAAGATAGTTGAGCCTATTTCCTTTTTCCTTTTCATTTGACGTCACAAAATCAGATCAGTACGCGAGGGCATTTATCTTCCCATGTGAAATATCAAGCTTAGTTAATCCACCAGATTACTCTTAATTGACAAGAAAATGTCAAAGTCAATGATAGCTATAATTGATTTTCATTTTCGATTTTCATTTTGGAAAAAGAAAATTCAGCCAATCGTTCTTCTAATTCATTCTTTTAATTAAAAATGAGAATGAAGACGGTTGATCCACATTTGATAGGAGATATATATTTGCATCTTTCAGTTATACGGATATCAAGAGTATTACATGTTCTTCCTATTTTAAGTCCAATGCCAGGAGGTATCTTTCAATTAAGTTCTAACTTCTACTATAAGTTTAGTAAAAATTGTCCACTTGTAGGCTAGTAAGAAAAAAAGTTTATCATTAAAGAATGGAGTAATAATTGTATTGCCAACACGATGTTTGTTCACGAAGCAACGATGATCTGTTCTCAAATTGCAAGAAGTAAAGGGTCTCCTCTCCTCTCCTCTCCTCTCCTCCTCCTGAGCTAGAAGCGAAGAGCTTACCGAGGAAGCTTCGGAGAGATCACCACGTATGTTTAAAGCGGGAGCTTTTTGTAATTTGCAAGTTGTTCCCTTGGATGACCAGAAACCTCATGTTCTCATCATTATTACGCTTAATAGTTCCTCGAAAAAGGCCAACAGGTGTATGGCAATGTCAAATTGGCTTTTGCTTCACGAATATTCTTACACAATCTCTGTACATGCACATCAAGTTCAATCTCGTTCCCTTCTACGAAAAGACATTTTTTTGGAACAAGTGTCCCCTTTCCCACACACCCTTTGACGTTCATTTTATCCACTTTTCCCTGAAACATGTAAAGCTGGTCTTATATGGCAACGACAACAACAATATATTTCTCTTAAGAACTACGGAAACTCTATGATGGTTTGTCTTTCCATCAGCACAATCAGCAGAGAGAGATTAAAAAAGAACGGGTTCAGATCGGAAAAATCATTTCTGTCGGTGTCTTAGACACGTTTGTCGAGCATGATGCTGATGTTACTTGTGCCTCATGTTTACATAAGCTTTTTGAAAATTTGATCTTTAAATCAGCTTTAGAAATGTTAACTATAGTTACTAACTTACCATGCCATCAGTTTTAAAGAATCTAAATGATTCGTAATCATGTGTCTTGCGATTGCATATAAAGGGTGTATAAATATACATTAGATCTAGCAGCATAACAACTAAATACATAAATTCAGGATTTAGTTACAGCAAGAAAGACTTAGTCTAAGTCAATAACTGATTGCTCTATTATGCCCCCACAAGATGAGGTCGCGGTTAGCGATGCACATGTTGGACCGTAGTTGTTCGAATTTGCCCCGTGAAAGTGCTTTTGTTAGAGCGTCGACTATTTGACCATTTGTGGATATATGAGATACTCGAAGAAATTCTTGTTGAACGAGTTCACGAACGAAATGATAATCTAAAGACAGATGTTTCATACGTGAATGGAATACAGGATTGGAACTCATGTAGGTAGCACCCAAATTGTCGCAGTAGATACGTGGTGTAGTGGACAATGGAACATGAAGTTCATGCAGTAAGTTGCGAATCCACACTATTTCAGCAGCTGTATTGGCCACAACTCTATATTCGGCTTCAGTTGAAGAGTAGGCAACAGTTCGTTGGCGTTTAGAACTCCATGAAATGGGATTACCACCAAGATAGATGACATAAGCAGAGGTGGACAGTTTGGTATCGACATCCCCACCCCAATCAACATCGCTGTAGGCATGAAGTGAAAGTTGTCTTGGTCGAGACAAAGATAGACCGAAGTTATGAGTGTGCTTGAGGTATTGAAGAGTTCTTTTCAACTGTTGAAATTGCAGCTCAGAAGGCTTGTGCATAAATTGCGACAGTTTATTTATCTAAAAATTGAGGTCCGGTCTTGTCAAGGTGACATATTGTAGTGCGCCCAAAATGCTTCTGTACAAAGTTGCATTTGTTGATGCCAAACCATCTTCCAATTTAAGCATAGCCGAAGTGCATAGAGGAGTGGTACATGGGTTGCAATTTGCCATACAGAAATGAATTAATAAGTCATGTATATAATGCTGTTAGGAAAGGAACAAACCTCCTGCCGTAGGAATAATTTCCATTCCAAGAAAGTAAGTCGGAGATCCCATATTTTTTTAGCGAGAAGCGACCAGAAATAGCTTCCAAGAATCGATTTAGATGAGATGTAGAGTTACCTGTGAGAAGAAGATCGTCAACATATACCAAAAAATACATCATTATCCCACCTTGATGAAACACAAATAGAGAGGAGTCACTTCGGCTTGTAACAAAGCCGTTTTGGAGAAGGAAGCGACATAGTTCCTGATACCATGCCCTTGGAGCTTGCTTAAGACCATAGATAGCTTTATGTAACTTATAAGCATGAGTAGGATGGGCTGAATCAACAAAGCCTGGCGGTTGCCGCATAAATACGGTCTCAAAAAGATGTCCCTGAAGGAAAGCGTTATTAACGTCCATCTAGTGTAACGCCCAAGAATTTGCCAGTGCCAACGAAAGGACAATTTTAATGATTTGATGCTTTGCAACCGATGAAATTGTTTTGGTGTAATCAATGCCAGAACAGTGGCTATAGCCTTTAGCAACAAGATGTGATTTGTAACGCGCAATGGATCCATCAGGATTGTGCTTTGTCCGAAATATCTACATACAATCAATAACATTACGAGCCTCATTAACGGGTACCAAAGTCCAAGTGTGGTTCCTTGTCAGTGCTTCATATTCTGAATTAGCAAAGTCACGCCATTGGGGAATTTTT
>JAOSBK010000206.1:49373250-49386949 GCA_027568895.1 Erythroxylum shatona
TTGAGATTTGCATGAGGAAGAATTTCCAAAGGGGAAATTATATTGTTTTGTTTGAATAAGATGAGAAAGAAAGAAAAAAATTTTATACCGGATTAAATTGGTAATGTCTAAGGTTTCCAATGCGATAGTTTTCTAAAGTGTATGTTATCGGATGTCGGCACTTGTGTTTCAGTTCGATTGCATCGTTTGGTTGTTTTGTTTCCGAGCCAATTCGATAATTCGATTCGTGTTCGCTTCACTTTTGATTCTTTCGTCTTATGTTTTTGATTTGATTCGTATTTTCGCCTTTGTTTTCGATCCGTTCTTTCAAGTTCCGCCTTATGTTTCTGCTTCGGTTTCTTTCGCTTTACGATTCGATTTCACATTTGCTTTTGATTTCGCTTTCCGCCAATTCGTTCTTCATTATGTTTTTCCGTCTTCCGGTTGGGGTTCGGTTCCGAGATCGGGTCCCAACATATTATCATTATTAAGTTGAATATAATTTATTGAAATTTCTTAATAATTAAATTTTTATTTGTTTACTATGACTCTTAATATAATTAGTTTTGTAAATCCAATTCGCATTAACCATATCAATCTTTTGGCGGATTGGGTTTTGGAAGAACCAAGTTTGATAAAAGAGAGTAACTTGGAAGATAATCCTAGATAGAAAACTATTAACTTGTCGTTTAGTATAATGAATTTGAATGATGATGATGATGATGAGGCTCCTCTTAATGATGAGAATTTTGTATCAAATAAAAATTGGGTACAATTTGAGTAGATATTGAATTAAATAAAGTTCCAAAATTTTCATTTCTTCTCTTCTTTTAATTGTACTTGTATTTGATGCATATATTAAATTCTATATGTGCACTATAAATATAAAACTTTTAACTGTAAATATTATTTTAGGTTTGGTTTCTAATGGGTTGTGTTCCTTGGTATGAACTCTTGTTGTAATACTTATATAATCACGGAATTTTACTACTCTTTCTATTGGATGTTTTGATGTAATTATTATTTATTATATGATGAAATTGTAATATTTTAAGTCCTTTATATTATCCTTAGTTTTATATTTGTATAATGATTAAATAATCTTTTTTACAGTGATTGTGGTTATTTGTGAAATATGATAAAAATAATATTAATATAAATAAATAGATTATTTTTATTTCAAAATTTTATTATTATAATTTTGGAGACAAAGTTGTTGTAAAATTATAAATTATATAATACAATATATTAAAAAATTATTTTGCAATTTTAAAAATTTTAGAAATTATTTTATATTTTTAAATTATTTAAAATGATATCTAATATTAATTGATACCAGTATAGTATCGTATCAAAATCAAAACATATGTTATTACTAATAATGATAGGATATTCATAACATTGATTGCAAAAAACAATAAAGTTCACATTGAATTAAAATAAATAACTCTAATAGAAGGCAGTCAAATGCAAACACTCAAGCTCTCATGAAGTTTAAATTAAAAAAGGAGTGATTTTCGAGGATATAATTAAAGGATTATGGATTGAGGTGTATTTTATTATTTTATGAACTCTGAATTTATACAAGTATGTAGGAGTATTCTAAGGTATTTGAGTGCCTAAACTTAAGCTATATCTACGGTAACAAATCTATATAGTTGACAACTTTAATTAGGAGATTACAAGAATATTATGTGCAGATATGAAGGCTTCATCTATAGGCTCTGTTACGGCCCCTCAAGCTGGCGGATGTCTACGCAGCCCAAGCTTGATCTTGAGCTCGAGGAAGCGCGATCGGGGAAGTGGTTTCGTTAGGATATCAGTGATTTGATCGTCGACGGAGATATGGGAGACTCGAAGGCAACCGGACTGAACTTGTTCCCTAACAAAGTGAAAATCGATGGCTAAGTGCTTCATTCGTGAATGAAACACTGGATTTGGGCTTAGTTATGTTGCCCCAACATTGTCGCACTATATCACTGGTGATTGCGAAGGGGTTTTGTTGCGTTCAGCGAGGAGATTGCAAACCCAGTTCAATTCAATAGCGGTGTTGGCCACAGATCTGTATTCAGCCTCGGTGGATGAGCGAGCTACTGATTTTTGCTTCCTTGAACTCCAGGAGATAAGGTTGCACCCTTAGTAAATGATGAATGCTCTAGTTGATTGATAATCAGTTTTGTCGTCACCCCAGCCAACATCGAAGTACGCTTGGAGCGAAGAATTGTGGCTTTGATCGGCAAAGGCATGAAGGCTAGTACTTGATCAACGATAGAGTTGTATGCCATCATCAGCAGTCCCAACCAAATAGCGAATGAGACATTTTACAACAGCCCAATGATCGGACGATGGGCGATGATTGAATTGGGAGAGTTTATTAACAGCAAACGCAACATTAGGCCGAGTCAAAAGGAGGTACTGTAGACTTCCTACTATCTTTCTCTATTCAGATGGGTCACTGAGTGGTGTTCCTGAGTTTAGGGTTAGAGGTGGATGACTTGCCATAGGTGTAACAACTGATTTAGCCTCTGCCATTTTTGTGTGCTGTAATAAGTCAAGGATATACTTCTTTTGTGAAAGAATTATGCCCTCACTATTTGGAATAACTTCTATGCCCAAAAAGTAGTGTAGTGAACCAAGATCTTTTATGGAGAACTTGTTTGCCAAAATAGCAACATAATTGTCTATAAGTTGTGAATTGCTGCCTGTTACAATTATATCATCCACATAAACCACAAGGATAAGAGTACCTTTAGGTGACTGCTGAATGAACAATGATGCATCTGAGTATGAATTTCGAAAACTTGTGTGTAGTAGAAATTGTTTTAAAGCTTGGTACCATACCCTTGGTGCCTGTTTCAAGCCATAAATGGCTTTTTGAAGATGACAGACATAGTTAGGCCGATCAGCATCTTTGAAACCTATGGGCAGTGTCATGAAAACATTTTCTGTGAGTGGTCCTTGTAGAAATGCATTGTTTACATCCAATTGCTTTAATGGCCAGCCATTTGTTAGAGCAATGCTCAGAATTATTTTTATTGTCATTGGTTTTACCACAGGGCTGAACGTTTCCTGGAAATCTATCCCTGGACGTTGATGAAATCCCTTTGTAACTAATTTGGCTTTGTAACGATGTACTGAGTCATCTTCATTTCTTTTGATGTGAAATACCCATTTGCAGCTGACCAAGTTCTGATTATCATGAGGAGACACAAGTTTTTAGGTACCATTTCTAACTAGGGCATTAAATTCTTCTGAACAAGCTTTCCTCCACTTTGCATCTTTTAATGCCTGAGTAATTGTGTTTGGTTCAGTCTCTGTATGAGCATAGAGTTCAGTAGTTAGACTTAACTTCTGAATTGGTTTGCTGATGTTGCTCTTTCCTCTTGTAACCATGGAATGAGTATTACGGACTGTATTGCTTGCTGTGACAGACTCAGTTTGTTGCTCATTTAACACATAGTTTGGTAAAGTACTAATGAGAGAGGGATTACCATTTTTAGGTGCAGCTGTTGGAGATGGAGTGAGTGGTGCTGGTGTTGGATTAATTTGTGCCTGTAGTGAGATGGTTGGTGGAATCCATAGAGCTGCAGAGTAGTCAAGTGAGTCAGCTCTTGATTGTTGTTGAGTGGTAAAAGGAAATTCTATTTCAACAAACTTGACATGTCTTGAAGCTTAGATTCTAGAAGTGGTTTGATCTAAGCAGTAGTAAGCACTTTGTGTAGGAGAATAGCCTAGAAATACACACGGTTTGGATTTTGGTTCAAGTTTATGAGTGGTGTATGGTCGTAACCAAGGATAACACAAGCATCCAAAAATTCTTAGTTTAAGATAATTGGGCTGAGACTTAAATAGGCAAAAATAGGCGCTAGTCATGTCTAACATTGGTGTGGCCATTCTGTTTATTAGATGGAATGCATTAGCAAAGGCATGTGGCCAATAGGAGAGTGGAATTGATGCATGTGATAACAATGTTAGACCTGTCTTAACAATATGCAGATGTTTTCTCTTTGAAATTCCATTATGTTCCGGTGAATGAGGTGGAATTGTTCTGAATGAAATACCATGTTTGGCTAAAAACTAGGTTAGAGCAAGATACTCTCCTCCATTGTCTGAATACAATGTTTTTATTGGTTTCTCAAAGAAATTTTCAACAAGCTTCTTAAACTGAATGAAGATCTCTTTGACTTCTGATTTTTGTTTAAGAGGATAAAGCCAAGTATATCTAGTAAAGTGGTCAACGAATATTACATAATATCAAAAATCATTATAGGACAATTCTGGTGACATCCAAACATTAGAAAATATTATTTCTAATGGTTGAGTAGATTGAAGAGTAAAGTTTGAAAAGGGCAACTTATGACTTTTATTACTGAGACAAGCATTGCAATGTTTAGAATTAGAGACTGATGAAATTTTGTTTTGAGATAGGATAGCTGTTACAATTGGTTTAGCGGGGTGACCAAGTCGTGCATGTCAATTGGTGGCTAATGTTGTGGCAATTGAGAAGGCAAGAATCGGTGGAGATGAGGATGGCAACTCATAAACTCCATTCCTAGACATTCCTTGAAGAATGATACTTCCCTGCAAAAGATCCTTCACAAGAAAAAGGAAGGTGAGAATTCAACTTTAACATTGTTTGTGACACAAAACTGATAGACTGAAATTAAATTATTTTCCATCTCAAGTATGTATAGCACATTATCAAGCTTCAGTTGCATATTGTCTGTATCGAGTGAAGCAAAGCCAGTATGACTAATTAACAGACCTATACCATCACCTATCATCACATCCTCTGTACCATTGTAGGGTTGATGATGTGCCAAATTGGTAAGATCAGCAGTAACATGATGAGATGCACCTGTATCCAAAAGCCATGGCTGACTATTCTGAGGGTTTGGAGAAGGAGCAGCAAAGTTAGCTATCGGCTGCCATGGATGAGAGGGAAGATTGGATGTTGATGCATAAGGCACAATTATGAAGGTGGGGCACCTTTTTGCAAAGTGACCCTGAACACCACAGATCTGACATTTTCCAAGGTAGGGTCGAGATCCTTGAGCATTGTTATTCCAATTCATTTGATTGTTATGCGGGTTGTGTTGATTCTGCTGCTCATGAGAATTCAGTGAACAAGTATATTGCCCTCAGCCTGTGAGCGCCAGTTATTGTGCTGATTAGAACTAGTTCTTTTGCCGGAATGGCAATTGGCGTAATTTGCTATTGCAGGATAGTTGCTAGGTATGGTTGGTGGCATCTCAGACTCAGCAATGATGAGTTTCTCATGTAGCTCATCAAAGCAGATAGGAGTTTCTCGTGCATTGACAGTATTCTTTACTTCTTTGTAAGTATCATTGAGACCCTCCAATATTTTATCAATGATATTTTCAATGTTCATAGGAGCTTTTAATTCAGCTAGCTGACCTGTCTTTATCTTTATTGCTTGCATATACTCTGTCATGGTGGATTGGCCTTTGATAATTTTCTTGAGCTGGGCTTCACTTGTTTGATCTTGCCATGAGTAGATTGTGCATAGGTCTTAGCAAGTGAATCCCAAGCAGCTTTAGATGTTGTAGCAGTTGCTATGAATGGGATAATGGATGGGGAAAGAGCACCAATGATTGCATTCAAAATGAGCTGATCCTATCGGATCCAAAACTGATATTCTAGATTTGGTGTGGGTACATCCTTAATTGTGATGATAGCTGGTGGACAAGCTTTAGTCCCATCTATATACCCCATGAGATCATAGCCAATAAAGAGATTGTTGAACTGTAGCCTCCAGGATAAATAGTTTGTTGATGTCAATTTCATTGGAGCATGAGCAACAGCATTGATGGTGATCAGGTTGGCAGAGACGTTGGGCGTTGAAGCAGAGAGTCCAGACATGATGAAAGGAAAAAAAAAATGTTTGACGTATGTCTATAGCTTTGATACCATAAAGGATTATGGATTGAGGTGTATTTCATTATTTTATGAACTCTGAAGTTATACAAGTATGTAGGAGTATTCTAAGGTATTCGAGTGCCTAAACTTAAGCTATATCTACAGTTACAAATCTATATAGTTGACAACTTTAATTAGGAGATTACAAGAATATTCTTTACAGACATGAAAGCTTCATCTATGGGTTCTATTAATAATGACTTCTTGGAAAAAAAATCTAAATTATACAAGAAGTTTATAATAAGTACTGTAAAAAAGATTATAGAAAATTAAACACAGCTCCCGCGCTAGAAAACTGCTGTAACACGCTTTTACTTTTGATTTTGTATTTTTATTTCTAATATCTGTTTTGAGTTTCAATTCTTTTTATTACAATTTTCATAATTTATCAAAATTATTTTACTTTATGTTCATATGTTTTCAAAATCTTATTTAGAATCAATTAATATATATTATTTAATTATTTAATATAACTTAATAATGACTAATAAAATATACTTATTTCATTTATTAATTATTAAATTTGATAAAGATTTCAAATGTATTTTAATTTTAAATTATCCTAAAATATCATAAAACAAAAAAGCATAATAAAAATAAAAACAAAATAAAATGCGAGGAGCTAATAACTATAATCAATTCTTTATAAAGGTCAGTAATTATAAGGACAGAAATAAGGTTGTTGTCGATGTTAAACAAATGTCATCCTTTTAATATTTTACACTTAATTCAGCATGCTTGCAGTCCAATGTCTATTAATCGTCTCTTCTCAGTTTTAGTTTCGGATCTCTTTCTTTGGACTCGTAATCCTGCACAAAAATCATATTGTTATGCAGATCTATTATACTTTTTTAAGCTTTTATTTATGTTAACGGGGACTGGTATGTATTTAATGCTTTGAGAATGCATATAGAGTTATATTCATATAAATGATTCACGTGTGGTTGAGACTAAGATTATTAGGGATATAAGGTAGTTTTGAGATTAACGTAGTTTTACGAGTGCTGACCTTCCGAACCTGTCACAATTACCAGAATTTTAGGGCGACATTTAAAATGACACCACAATCCCACCTGTCACAATTACCAGAATTTTAGGGCGACATTTAAAATGACACCAGATTCCCACCTGTCACAATTACCAGAATTTTAGGCCGACATTTAAAACGACACCACATTCCCGTAGATTACTTCCGAAGGTTATTATAATTGTTACGAATGAATTATCATAATGTTGCGTTGAAGCAATTAAATTTAATTTAAATTAATAATTTATTATAATTATTTTAAATTATTAATTTAAGTTAAATTTGATTAATTTGAGCTAAATTTAAGAACTAAATTAAGTTATTATATTAGTGATATTCAATTAATTCATATTTGATATTTATATTATATACATTTTGCCATTATTTTTTAACCAAGTCTAAAAAATAATATTTTTTGAAAAATTGAAAACTAAAGTGAGATTCTTTTGAGAATGTTAAAAGATCAAAAAAAATTCTAAGATTTTTTAAACATCACGGGAGATTTGTGTCTTTGATCCTATTTTTCATTTTTTTAATTCTAATTTTGTCTTTTTGTTGTGCCTTATTATTGAAAGATGATATTTGAACTTTAGGATTACTTCTTATTTTTCCTTCATTACGTTAAATTTCTTTAATTATATCTAAAAAATTAATATTTGAATACTTAAAGAATAGTAACTATAAACTATTTTTCTGATATAAATTTATTTTCTAAAAAATTATTAGACGAAGTATATACAATAAGAACCAAAATTTTAGCTTCAAAACAAATTATCCCTTTTTTCAAAGGAATGAAATTAAATTTTAATAATTAAATTAATAGAAATCCTAAAATATAAGGACAATATATAATTTGCTAAAAAAAAGATGTCGATTAAAGTTAGGTTGCAAGTAAAGTTTGTTGGCTTTGGATGAGGTATAAGAGTTTTATGTATTTTCAAAATTTAAACAACGAATTATTAATTTTAATGCTTAATTGTGACAACTTTATATGACACAATCATATTAATAATAAAAAGATAATTAGAAGAAGAGAGGTAAAAAATCATTTATAATAGTTCGATTAAATAATCTTGGACTTACATCTACTCTCGGAATTCAAGTTGAGAATTTCAATGTCCCTTATCCTTCAATAGGTGAAGGGATCTCCATACAACATGTTAGCCATAAATGAAAAGGAACCTTTTCAATTGTTTTGTTTTGCTATAGTTGAAGAAAATTCATTTATAACTCTTATCTCTCGTAATATGTATCCCAAATAATTTTTCCCAATTACTATACTAACGCAATTATGTACAACTTAATTGTTCCACTTCTGTTCATATAAATAAATTAGAGCTCAATAGGATTTATACAATGTACATATGTACTTAAATATATTCTTTATTCTTTTAAAATTCTTAATAATTTTCTAAATATTTTTTTGTAACTGATTTTCGTGTCTTCATACCCAAAACCACTTCAAATGATTGTTATGGACGTAAACTAACTATCACAAGGAATCGACATTGCCGAGGGCGCATCTCTTCCTTAAGAGACAAGCATGGCAATGTTATCTCTAACCCTTCGATCCTTAAAGGCATCGCGCAACATTATCTGGAGACTCTCTACTACCAGGAAGATCATCCGAGCCTCACTGCTTGGCATTTACAGGGCCTCTTCCTGCCCCTGTCGCAACACGGTTTCGATGACCTGGGTAGTCCACTTCGGGCTGAGGAAGTTAAGCGAGCATTCTTCGACATGGCTCCCAACAAGGCTCCCAGGTTCGATGGATTCACAGCCCTCTTCTACTAATCCCAGTAGACTACTGTTGGCCCTTCCTTAACTCATTTTTTTCAGAGGATTTTTTTTCATGAGGTTTGGGAATCGGACCTCAATCGTACTATCTTGATCCTCATCCCTAAGATCCCTTCCCCTCGGTCGATATCACAATTTCGACCTATCGCTTTGTGCTCTGTGCTATAAAAAGCCCTTTCTAAGATCCTCGTGAATCGCCTTAAACCTTACCTTGAGCTCCTGGTAGCTCCGACTCAATGTAGTTTTGTCCCGAGTCACCTGATTACAGATAATATCATTATCACCCAAGAAGTCATTCACTTTATGAAAAGGACAACTGGACGCAAAGGGATGATGGCTTTGAAGGTGGATTTGGAAAAAGCGTATGATAGACTGTCCTGGGCGTTCATCCAAGATACCCTCATTGACATCGGGCTCCCTACCTCTCTGATCAATCTTATCATAAAGTGCGTGACTAGTGTCTCCTTCCAAGTCAATTGGAAAGGGGAACTCAGTGATGCCTTCAAACCCGTCCGAGTTCTCCGGCAAGGGGATCCCATTTCCCCATGCCTTTTTGTGCTGTGTTTGGAACGTCTAGGTCACTCCATCTAGCATGAGGTGTCCCAAGGTTGCTGGCAGCCTATTCATCTTAGTCGACGGGGTCCTCCCCTTACTTATCTGTTCTTTGCCGACGATCTTATCCTGTTTGCTACCGCCTCTCTTGACCAAGTGACAGTCATTAGGAAGGTCTTAGCAGATTTTTGTACGACGTCTAGCCAGAGAGTCAGTCACGACAAATCCCGTTGCTTCTTCTCCAAGAATGTCCCTCCGACTACTACTTGCAATTTAAGTAGAGCTCTTGGCTTTCACCAGACTTCAGATCTTGGTCGTTACCTAGGTATCCCCCTCCTGTATGAACGGGTCAGCCATCGCACTTATCAGTACATCATTGACAAGGTGCAACAACGTCTCTCTGACTGGAAGGCTCATCTTTTGTCGCTGGTGGGACGTATCACTTTGGCTAAATCTGTCATTGAGGCTCTACCTAGTTACACTATGCAGACAGTTAGGTTGCCCCATCAGATTTGTGACAATATTGAGAAGTTAATGTGACAATTTGTCTGGGGTTCGATTGAGGGGCAACAGCAGATTCATCTAGTCAATTGGGAGGTTATCTGTTAGCCTAAAGAGCTTGGGGGATTGGGCCTGCGTATGATTCACGAAACCAATGACGCGTTCCTAACCAAATTAGGATGGACTATGTTGAACAATCTGGACTCACTCTGGGTCCAAGTCCTATCTGCTAAATACAAAGTGGATGCCCGTCTTCTCCCCTTCAGTTGCCTACCGTAGGAGGGTCGATGATCTGGCAGAGCATCAAATCCACATGGCCTCTTGCTCAACAAGGGGTTAAATGGATGATCGGCAATGGCTGTCGCACTCGATTTTGGCTAGACAATTGGATTTCGAGGATATGCCCTCTAATCTCGCATGTTACCAACCCCATCCCGACGTCCATCCACAATCTTAATGTTCTTCATTTTGTGGACATCAACGGACAGTGGAATTGGGGTGTCATTCAAGCTTACCTCGCCCCGCCTGTTTGCCGGCTGATAGCGAGAACCTTTCCACCTAGGCCTGCACTTAGGTCCGATACACTTATCTGCGACTGCTCTGAAACAGGGCAATTCACTGTGGCTTCAGCGTGCAGCCTAACCACGGGTCAGGCGAACGCATTAGCTGCTCACGAACCAACATAGAGTTTGACGCCACTGCATTACTACTGAAGATTGCTATCACTGTAGCCTTGAGGAAACCTCGATGCATGCAATGCACGACTATGCCTGAAGCAGACAAGTGTGGACTGCCTTCCTTCCTTCTCTAGTCTCGGCTGACTTTTTCAACCAGTTGAATCAGGACTGGCTTTTCCATAATCTCAATTGCCACTGTCCAGTTTTTGACCATGCTTGGTTGCTTCTTTTGGCATTTCCTGTTGGTTCTTCTGGCAATGGAGGAACAAATCCATTTTTCATACCCTCTTTAATTGGCCTTCATTACCTATTTATCTTATTTTGTCTTATGTAGGTCTCCTATGGGACACAGCCAGGTGCCCTCAGCCAGCAGTTTCTCATGGTTATCGACCTCAGCAGGAGCAATTCATCAGTTGGCAATCACCCCCCCTGGTTGGATCAAGCTTAATACTGATGGAGCTTGTCAATAGTCTTCTTTAACGGCCACTGCAAACGGCGTTCTTTGAGATAGTGCAAGCCACTAGTAAGGAGGGTCCTCACATCATATTGGATGGTGCTCTCCGCTGAATGCAGAACTCTGGGGGGTGTTCACTGGGCTCACACTGGCATTGAATCTAGGCTATCGCCGAATTGAGCTCGAGGTTGATTCAAAGGCAGTGTTCGATCTTCTGTCCTCTGCAGACAGCCGTTCCAGGATGCCCAACCCAATCATCCGGGGTATCCATGAGCTGTTCACTAGAAATTGGACTGTTGTTCATCGACACATCTACTAAGGGAGCAACAAATGCACTGACTGGTTAGCTAAATATGTCGAAAATTTTGACATTGGTGTCCATCATTTTAACACAACACCCGTTGGGTGCCACTTGATCCTTTTACAGGATCTATCGGGAATTTATTTCCCCAGACTTAGAGTGTAAAGTTTTTCATTTGCTTCCCTTAAAAAAAATAGGTTCTTGACACATTCAGCTAACCAATCTCCTACCTTCAGCTAACTTATGACTACTCTATTAGAGCATCAGATAGCTTGTCCTTTTGCCTAACACACTACGTTCATTCTGTAACTCTTTGTTCTTATTTTCGACCAACCTATCAAAATCATTTAGTTAGTCAAATCCCTACATACTTCAACCTTAAAACATATTTTTAATCATCAATTTTTATATTTTAAAATTCTGAAAACATCAAACTATCCAAGTTAGATACAAAGTTTTAATTCAAAATTATTTCAAAAGTTTGTTTGAAGATCTAAGAGATGTTCTTTAGAGTTTAAAACAAATTTTGTCTTCATTATAAAAGGATTTATGCATTATATATACCGTCCATATAATTGATCATGGAATGACTGAACTCCTGGACCATTAAAATGATGAAATTAGGTTAAAAAAATGATTATAATAATTTTTTATATCTTTAATTTCATGATTCCTTCTTATTCATGATTTTCCATTTGAATTTTCTTAATTTGATTTCTCCAATGAATCAATTGCTCTTTCGGTCACTTCGCCTTCTATTGAACTTAATCTTTCACATATAACTTAATTTCATTATAATTAAGGTACAAATATTATTAAAAATAAAATATCAATATATTTTGTTATCATTAAAATAATATGTTAGGAGGTCACTTAGTTCAACAAGTTTTAAGATAAATTATATTTGATCCATAAAAATTGGAGGTTTTTTCAACAGTCTCTTTATTTATTTTAATCCAGTTGAATCTATATATTTTATACTGGGAAATAAAAGAGGCATTTGATCCTATGCATAACAGCATAATTACGAAATATTTTCATTTTGATTTCTCAAAAGTTAAAATCACTTAAAATTCTATAAAATGATTAACAATAAATCATAGTAAAGTATGAATTGTTCATACCCTATTCTAAAACTTGATTATTTTCTTATCATTTCCCTCAAATCGTTTATAAAATTAGCTCGTTTCAACTACTGTAGTTACACAAGTATCCGATCTCTAATGACTGGTATCCACAGAATGAGTTGAGAGAACTTTATAACTATTACAGAGAGGGTTATGCAATAAGTACTAACTATCTTAGAACTTAAGCCTATTATTTATAATATATTTTGTACATTTTCGTATTTTAATTAAAATTAAATTCTCATTTCAATTAAACTTTAATTAGAATTATTAATTGTGTCTAAATAAGATCCAATATCTTATATTGATTCTTATTTATTAAATATCTCATATTTAACTATAAAATTTCTTAAACTTTACAATCCAAATCCAACTTAATTAGAATGTCTTATCTCTCTTCGACTCATTCTTTATGTATGACCCATTAGATTTTTAAATATGTTGGCAGCGGATATAAATTATAACCATAAATCATATTTAGTATTAGATATGTTAAACTCCTTTAATTTATTTTGAATTCTCTAATTAGACAATTTATATCAATAAATCAATATTGGTATTTAACAACACATCATAACCATCCAAATATTTTAAGATTGTCAAAAATAATTTTGACTAAACTTTTCATGGGTGATTTTTTGTATAATTTATCTCTTTCTTTATACAATGTTATAATTACGCATAGAGCATATAATTAATGTCTACTTTATTTAAGTCCAATCATGTTAACTCTCTGCCATTAATAATTCATTAAAGTAATGAAATTAGAAAACTATTTTCAAAGTGTCATTCTACTTTGGCCAAAAGTACTCCTAATCAACACTAATCGAGAACAACAGAATATTCTCCCTAATCACTTTAGGGTGATAAATCCTATATTGGTCACCCAACTATCTTTATATAGGTCATGCTATATCTAATGACTACTGACTAAGCTACTTATGATTATGTTGAGGAGCCGGTTTAGATTGTGGGATCACGGGTCAAGCAGTTGAGGAACAGGGTTATTCCACAGGTAAAAGTCCTATGGAGAAACCACTCCACTGAGGAAGCAACTTGGGAGACTGAGGAGCATATGAAGAGACAGTATCCTCATCTATTTGATCTTTCAGGTATGAAATTTCAGGGACGAAATTTTATTAGGAGGGGAGAATTGTAACATCCCATCACCGATGGGAAGGGTAAATTCATAAAATGGGATGGGCTAGGAGTTCAGATTATATATTTTGATATGCTCATACATTTGGCCTCTTATAGAGGGGAATGATACATTTTGCACATGCACATATTGTACATGCATTCATGACATTTCCCGGCATTTATGTTTGAATATGTTTTGTTTTG
>JAOSBK010000206.1:49435236-49472764 GCA_027568895.1 Erythroxylum shatona
AAACTCTAATTTAATCTTAATTCCATCAACCTAAGCAATAAAACCTCAAATTATTGACATTCTAATTAAATTCTAACACTCAACCTCAAAAATAAACTGAACACATGCTTATATAGTACGAAAAAGAATCGGGGCCCAACATTATTGTTATCGATTTTTTAAGCATACAACTCCTTGAGCTTCTTCCAAAATATCCGTGCATGAGTCTCGTTGCAGATATGATTATACACATTGTCTTCAACAAATTGTCGAGTAAAACTACATACTTGTTCATGCTCAAATGCCCACTCCTGGTTCAATTTATTTTCAATTTTTGTTATGGTGAACATCGATAAATGCATTTTATGACGAACCATATGTGGTAGTTAGAGCCATTTAGGCTAATCATCTTGTTATTTTTGCCTCTATCTTCGATGAGAAATGCTTTGACACAGTACTGAACTCTCTCTAATACCACTTGTAAGAAATTCCACAGGTAAAATAAGCAAGGAAATAACACGCAGAAAATTTAACGTAGTTCACCCACTAATTTGGGCTATGTCTAAAGGCCAAACTCCAAATAAATGTTCCACTAATAAAAATAGTAAGTACAAAGAATGAAAATTATACAAAAAAATAGTGACACTCACACATAAGATGTTTTCCAGTTTTACTATCACTAGGATAATATCCTCACTATTTTGTCACTCACCTTTTTAGGAAATTGTTTCCTAAAAATACCCCAAAAAATCATTATCTCACACAAAATGGCTCTTTAAAATTTACTCTCAAACTCACCACACATCTCATGCATGTTTTATATGCATATGTACATTAAGAGAGGAGGAAGGGAGGGTCTTTTATGGACCCTCCACTATATGACAGCTTGTATATATAACAAGCTATTGTGTAGTGACTAACAACTTGATTGCAAGTTATTGTCAATTTTTTTTTTTTTTGCTTCTTCTTTTTTTCCTTTTTTTAAATACATAAAATTAGAATGGCAGTACCATGTATATCGGTACTGCCTTCCGTTATCACGAGGTGAGATCTCTAATGGAAAGTTGAAAGAATAAGAAAGATTAGGAGACATGGGAGATGAAGTACCACGTAAAGAATGCAAATGGAATTTTGGCCTATTACATGATATTGAATTAATAAAAGAAAGCGTGGGAGATGGTTGAGACTCCATGGCCAATTATAACGATGAAAAAGGTAATGACATAGTAAGAGTATCTAGATGATTAATATTTTGTGCCCCAACTAACTGTAAATATGGAAATTTATCTTCTTCAAAGACAATATGACATATAATATATATCATATTAGTTAATGGATGCAAACAATGACATCCTTTGTGTTTAAGCTATAACCCAAACAAATACAAGGTTAAGATCGAAACTTTAGTTTGTTTTTGTTATATGGTCTAAGAAAAGGGTAGCACAAACAACCGAAGCTTTTTAAAAACTTGTAGTATAGTGTACGATCGTATAAAAGTTAATATGGACATGTGTATTGTAAATGTGGTGTTATTAAACAATTTATCAAATATACCGTCGTTGAAAAATTATGCTCCCAAAAAGCTAGTGGTAAATTTGAATGAGCTAACAACGATAGGCCTTTTTCGATAGTGTCTCTATGTCTTCTCTCAACAACACCATTTTGCTCCCGAGTGTGGGGAGCTGAAACTCTATGTTCAATGCCTAATTCATAAAGAAAAGAGGAAATATTATGATATCCCCCCTCCAATCATTTTACACCTTAATTGAGTCTCAACCATAACTTTCAAATGTTTAAGAATAGAAAAGGCCTGGGATTTGGTTTTCATAAAATAAATCTAGATGTTTTTGGAATAGTCATTAAGAAACTGTATTAAATAACAATTGCCATTATTTGAACAAATGGGAGCTAGACCCCAAACATTTGAATAAACTAAATCAAACATAGACTCAGAACAAATATGAGGAGGAAGATGGAGACGATGACTTTTCCCTATTTGAAACTGACCATAAGCTGACATGTTTTTATTTCAACTTACCATAAGTTTAAAATTAGAGGCAAGCCTTCAAATAACTTTTTCACTAGGCTGGCCCAGACAATTATGCCACCTTTGTTAAGAGGTGCGCTCTTTGAAAAAAACATAAGAAAATGAAGGTTTAGATGAAGACGATGAAGATAGGAAGCCAGCTAGCCTATATAAACCTTGATTAAGCATTCTCCACATCAGCACTCTTCCCTTGATTAAACCTTGCATATTCTTGACAAGGTAAAAAGTAGATTATTTTCGTGGGTAAGTTGAGAAATACTTAATAAGTTTTTAGTGATTCGAGGAATATGCAGAATATTTTATAATAAAAGTGAATCACCATTAACATTAAAACAGTGTTTCCAAATGTGAGCTATGGGAAACTGCATACCATTTTTCACTATGATTTCCTTATCTCTAGCATATTTCGAGTGCACAGATAGGTTATTAAGATCTGCGGTTAAATGATTAATGGCTCCATAATTGACATACCAATCAGGGTCTGTCATTGAGATTGGTGAAGCAATCAAGGTAGAGATTTTGGATGCCTTTTCAACCATAAAAGTGTGGTTGAAGCGATTATAACACTCCAATGCCAAATGTCTTGGTTTATCAAAAATTTTGCATGTGACCTTGGATTTATTATACCTTACGTACCTTAGAACTGTCACACTTACTATTATCATGGCCTCCCTTATAAATTTGTTGGTAAGGTTTTCCATTAACATAACGAGCATGAGTAGATGAATTATAGTTAGGTCTTTTTTTTTTTTTTTTGAAGATTTGGAGGTTATATTGGTAGCAAAAACAGATTTTTCAGAAATCTCAATTTTCTCCTCCTCTTGAAGAAACATTCCCAGCAGTTCATCAACAGAAACAGGATCAACTCTAGTATTGATAGAAGTATGAAAAGTAGAATAATCCTCGCTAATCCATAAAGTATGAAATTGACAAGATCATCCTCCGACACTGGGTTAGATGTAGAGGCTAATATATTAGTGATGTTTCTTTTCTTTTCTATATACTCTAAAATAGACAGCGAGCCTTTTGAGAGTGTTTGAAGTTGCAAGCGCAAATTGAGATGGAAAGATCCTTTCAAGGATAACCTAAGCCTCTATAGCAGTAGAGGCTCTCACTATGTTGGTTTAAATTTTCTCAGAAATGGTGGTTTTAAGTCACAAGAGGACCAATCTATCATTTCTCTTCCAAACAGCAAATTCAGGATTGGATTTTTGAATAGAAGATTGTTCGTGAATGAAGACTGATGCCACAACATTATCGGTGATAAAACCATCTAAATCAAAGGCTTCCAAGGCGATAGAGCATTTGTGCTGCATAAATAATAATTTTCTCTTTCTAACTTAATGTCCATGGTTGGAAATTAAAAGAAGCAAATGAGGATTGGGTGGAAGATGCAGTAAGAAGGAGGTTTGTGTTTTGGAAAGTTGCCATTAACATTAATTTGTGTTTTGAGAGGTTGCCATTAACCTTAGTCTTTCAGGATCTGATACCATATAAAGTCACATGGTTTGTGGGGATTTTTGGATACCTTCCCCTTCCGAGTTGTAAACTATTTATGCTCAGTGAATATAACAAACTCACGAATATTTAAGTAGATTATAGAGAAATATACAAAATCTGGTACAACAAGATTATCCGGTAGTAAATCTAGGCCGGAGCAACTGAATTGGTTTTAACCAACATTTAACTTAATTACTTGTTATCAAATTGTTGGAGAGATATTCTCCTTAATAACGCAAATTTGTACTTTAAGCAATTAAAATCACAACCTTATTATTTAGTACAAAAATAGTTTAATTACCGTCGATCCAAGTTAATCGGAACATTGAGGAGAATAAAGTGATTATGATATGACCCTAGCTTTTCTTACAAAAATAATATCTTCCATATGTTTTGAGAGGAAGGGAGTTTTCAAATTAATTCCACCTGTACTGAAATTGTGAAATTAGGCGAATGCTTTGATCGATCTTTCTAATATGTTTCGTTTGTTCCATCATGGCTTAGAAAAATAGTTGAGCTCTGGCAGTCGGACTTTTGGGGAGAGGAGAAGAGACTAGGATTATTTAATTTTGGTGTTATCCACCTAATTCAACACATACTGGTTAAGTTAATTCAAAAGAATCCAATGGTTGGATGAGTCGGTAAATTCGATATCCCGGGGTGGGGTTGGTGGTGGGGAATAAGTCAAAGGTAGGCGATCTATTTTACACTTGCCAACTTTTAGATCCTAACCACATTAAAACTTGTGAAATCAATGTATTTGACATTAACCTTTTACCTGTCCCTGTTTTAAGATTGGTTTTATAATCACTAAGAATGTTTTAAGATTTGTATATATTGCTCTTCAATAATTTACTCAGGTAAATTCTCCTTTTTATACTCTTTAATTTTGGTGGACTACTTTACAAATCACGAATGATCACTGCTTAATTTGTACACATGTCCATCTTGCTTTATTTACTCACCTTCTCGTTTAAAATTTCTCCTCCATTGACAGATGTTTACCTTGAAAATGATATGGACTACCCTAAGCAGTGGCATAGCTGTAAGCAGAATAGGAAGGAGAAGAAATTACAAGATAGGACTCAATCAATTTAACAGACCTTGAAATTACAAGATAGGACTTAATCAACCTATACCCAAGAAATTTAAAAGAGCCTGGAGGTCTATCCAACATGTCCAGTTGCAGAGTTTCGTATCTGCTTTTTGAATAAACTCGAAGAGGATGAATATAAATTGGGTAAAATCTTCTCTTCCAGAGGCTTTGTGTTCAATTTTTCTTTTCATGGATATGCAAATAACTCCTGGAAATTAGCCAAGATTTCCCGCATCTTGCTTTTCATTATTCAGCATCATTAAATTCTTAGAAGTGCTGGACTATAATCACTGACCAGACGCTCATTTATATCCGATGAGTTGACTGAGATGAGAACAATTCTTACAGTAATTATTCAAGTGTTGGTGGTAAGGAACAATAAACTCATCGGATAGTGCCTGAAACAGAATTTGTTTCTTGACATCATGCCTGCTAATCAAATCCATTGATCAATTACATAGATTCATAATATTTAAGGACTTGGAGTTGTATTTGTTGAAGCATAACTTATGACATCCACAGGCAATTCCTAAAGACTCAGCGCTGCTATGATGAGGAATTTTTCTCCTTCTGATCCTGAGACTACCGCGGTATTAACATTGTCATAGTGATTTCGTTGGCAGATAAAGATTCCTGCTTGTTTGAAGAATCTGATTCAGCTGGATTCCTTCCTGTGAAAAATCCAGGTTGCTTAGGTTCAGGCAACGGATTTTCACTGCCCAACATCAAAACCACAGTGGACATATTTGGCCTATCTTCAGGTCGTTGTTGAACACACAATAGGGCCACATGTATGCATCTTATAACTTCTGCTAGATTGGCCGAGTCAACAAAACATTTATCAAGCAGCTCCATTGATGTGCCTTCATTCCACAACATCCATGCCTGAAAATGTCATAATCATGGTTAGTATTTTGGATTTTATAACTAAAAGATGTCCAGGTTAAAGAATATGATCTTACTCTAAATACTTACATGACCAAGGAGGTTAAGATCATGGCCTGGGTGACAAAATCCTCTGTTTCTCCTTCCACTCACAATCTCCAGAACCAAGACTCCGAAACTAAAGACATCAGATTTTACGGAGAACATTCCATCCACTGCATACTCAGGAGACATATAACCACTGAAGAAGTATCATTGCCTAGAAATGTTCTGAAAACTAAAATGACATTGATGCTAACAAGTTTAGGGATACCTACAATGTTCCAACAACTCTATTAGTGTTTGCCTGACTTTGATCTGCACCAAATGTTCTTGCAAGCCCAAAGTCTGAAATCTTAGGATTCATTTGATTGTCCAATAAAATGTTGCTGGCTTTGAGATCTCTATGGATGATCCTCAATCTGGAATCTTGATGAAGGTATAGAAGTCCTCGAGCAATCCCGCAAATAATCTGGTCTCGTTTTTTCCAGTCCAGCAATGTGCTTCTGGTTTGATCTATTGCAATGTTCATTCATGTTAGTTGCATATCTACTGAATTGAGAAGCAGAAACATTTACTCTGAATAGGATCAAACCGAAGATAAAGGAGTCCAAGCTTTTGTTGGGCATATATTCATAGATTAGCATTCTTTCATCTTCATGAATGCAACAACCGAGAAGCTTAACAAGGTTGCGGTGTTGAAGTTTAGAAATCAATATAACTTCGTTTTTGAACTCGTTCAAACCTTGCCCAGAACTCTGTGAAAGCCTTTTGACAGCAATTTCTTGCCCCTCTATGAGGGTGCCCTATATAATCATTCATACAAATTGTTAAGAGTGTTAATAGAGAGGCATCTTACACCAATTGCAAGCCTTTTGATTACCTTGTATACAGGTCCAAAACCACCCTCTCCCAGTTTGTTTTCTATTGAAAACTTATCAGTGGCATCTGTTATTGTGGTCATATTGAATATAGGTAATTCCATATCCTCTTTTCTGCGTTCAGAGTTGTCGTTCTCTCCATTATTTTCTCTCGCTATAACTGAAATGGGCAAGAAAAGTATCAGAAGTGATCAACAGGATGTATGAATCACTGAATAAATAATCAGGCATGCTGTTCAAGCTTAAAGCTTCTTATCATAGAATGATATCGGCAGCCCAACACCCTGTGTCACGTATCAGATGCTAGGGAGGTCTTCAGTTTTTTTTTTTTAATTTATTTATTTAGGTAAGTCTTCAGTTTTGAATGCTTATGTTGGTATCAGCTTACCATGTCGCCTGACATTCCTTCTCCATGCGCAACAGATCATCCCTAGTATAAGCAAGGTGAAGGTCGACAAGACGGTTCCTGCAATTATTTCTGCTCGTTTCTTCTTGCTGGAGGGTTCATTTTCATCTGAAAGCATGGATATATGGTTGGTGGACATGGTTGAAGAAATTATAAAGTAAAGTTGTACTAGCTACCGAAGTTAAATAGCATGAAGATAAGTTGTAAAACGCAGCAAAGCTTGGGCAGATACCCTTGTTAGTTTCGTCCTCTATTTATCCTATGTCCCGACGAGCCTACATTACATTATGCCATTTTGAAATGGACAGAAGAGTTTAAATCAGCTGCATTATTAATGTTTGTAGAATCTGATGGTAGCTTGTTGTAAGCGGAAAAATTAAGTTACAAACTATTTTCCTGTTCTCTCTAGTCTACTATTAAAATAACAAACTGGAAGCATAAATCTAAGGCATAGACCTTTGTTGTTACTGATATCTTGTTCTTTATTAATCTAGAAATTCTTTATCCTAGGAAGAGTAAAAGAAAGACGTACCTAATTCTGATGCAGCTACGCGTACGTATAGGTCTTGCCCCCCTTCGATCGATACTCTTAGGTCTGTCAGGTTTCCAAACCAAAGCAGGCAGCCACTTCCACCGTGGCTGATATCTAAACTGGAATAAGCACTGCAAGAGCAGTTTTTCAAGCACAGGCTCTTACATGCCATAAGATCAATGCTCCTGTTGAACCGGCAAGAAGATGTGTCTGGTAATTTAATGTTTGCTAGCCTCACAAAGCCATCCGTATCATTGCAGGACAATGGAGTTCTTCGACCACACCCTTCGGACCAAGTTTGTGAACCCCAGTCATTTGGAGAATTTGGCAAGAAGCCCTTCAAGCATGAACATACAGGATAGTTGTTGATGTTGCAGCTCGAATTTGCCCCACACAAGCCATAAAAGTCACATTGATCAGCCTGAGTCGTAGCAAAAATCACCCAGTCATTTGTTCTTTCACTCCATGTGAAGCGCTGTAGAAGTCCTGAGGGGTTTAACGTGTACCTCTGATAATCTGTACTATTTAGTTCAAACTTGAAGAAGATTTCAGACTCTTTCATCACAAATTCAAATGTAAAAGTTGAAGTAGACATTAGCCGAGGAACTCCGGTGAGGCGTAGGCCATCCCACGAACCTGCTCTAAACATTACTTTAGCTCCATTCCTTATAAATACTTGTGGATAGCCATGGATGTCCATGGCCACGAAATATTGACCTCTGCCAGGATCTTCTGTGCTCTTCCAAGATTGCAGAAACCAATCATGACCAGTAACTAAGTTTCTGCCAATTTTAAGTCCTGGTAGGATCGTATCACAAGGATAATCAAAACCCTGCCACAGAAAGTTTTGTGCTGCACTGTCAATTGCTTCCCTTACAATAAGATTACCTGAATTCAACAGGTGCGCAATGGGGCTTTGAGCAGCTCTTGTTGTATTGGACTGCCAAACAATACCATTTGTGTTATTAACAATAAGCAGCAGTCCTTGACTCGTGAAATTTAGCGCTCCAAGAGAGTTGGAAGCTGGAATGTCTCTGTTAGCAACCCATACAATTGTCTGAGGAGATTTCTTGTACCATAATCCCAAGTACCTGTTTTTAGGATCTGCAAGGCTGAAAAATCCTAACTCGTAGCCTCCATCAGCTGAAATCAGGGTGTCTCCATCTTTCATTGATTGCCCTGGATATAGAGTATCTATAGTATAAAAGCCTCTTAAGGTGGAAAGCAGAATGGCAAACACAAGAAGAACTAAGCTCCCCATTTGAATAGCACCCTCTTGCAGGTCTGTTTCCATATTTTATATATATACAAGAGAAAATGTTAGTACCTGTAAAAGTTGAAGGCTGCCTCCACTCACGAAATCCCTCTTATTGTCAATGGATAGTGGTCTTGGAAAATGGTGACGACTGACATGTGATACAGAGTATAATTGCCAATCACCAACACTGGTCAATATACAGCAGAATTGGCATCTTTGACAAGATAGCCTTCTTTTAATGTCAATGAAAATTATGGTTCTATTTATAAAAACAAATGTCGCGGTCCCATGATTACCAAACAGTTTGCCTTGACCGCTATGTTTTCTTGGGATTATCATCACATCCTGTGCAAGTTGAAAATATGAGCATGAAGGCCCCAGAAATAAACAACTTGTGTCAGCATTAGTATATTCTACTGCTACAACCAACCAAAAAAATTAAAGTGCTTGGCGGAATGGACTTTCAAGTTTCTCACTTGAAAAGTTTGTGGGGCATCAATAAAGATGTGAATGGGAAGACCCGAGTCAATCAATTAAACAAGCAGCAAATATAGAAACTGTCCGATAACGTCACCACAGGACTTTGTTTTCAACCTTGCATTTAGCTTTAGCTTTTAGAACAGTCTAGATGGTTTATTCAAGAACAACTACGCGTAAATATCACAATCAGATGATCTATAAAGGTTGGACAAACTTTGAAATTTCGTAGTTCTCTCATCACTATCTTCTTCAATTGCCATGGTTGAAATAAATAAATGATGAACTTTCATGATATTGCATATTGAATTAGCTGATATTTCAGTAGGAAGCTAATTCCTTATGTTATGCACATCACTTTCCATTCCAGTCATGGCTTATTGGTTTCAAATAGTTATTTATTAGAGGGTGAAAAGAACTTTTCATATATTGAAAATTAAAAACCTCCAAGCAGTATGATCTTCTACTCTGCCTGCTGATGTAAACAGCAGGAGGTTGCCGTGAAAGGATAAAGATAATAGCAGAGAGCAAGTGGGGAGACTTTTATTTCACTCCTTAAAAAATTGCAGCATCCGTACAAGGATTTATAGAATTAAAATTGAACAGAGTCACTAACTTCTTGAACCAAACAATATGAAACGTGACTCACTCCCACCATAATAGCAGGCAAAAAATCCTAACAACCTTGACTGCTTCATCAAGCTAGAGAATTAGGATTACACTAACACCTGCGACAAGGAAAAGTGATTTCATTTTTAGATGCCGACAGTTCGCTCTTTTCTGATGATGATTTCAGTGAAAAAAACACCAGGTTGTGTTGGCTTAGGCAATGAACCTTCACCGGACAACATTACAATCAAAGATGCCACGCTTGGCCTGTCTTCAGGTCGTTATTGCACGCCTAACAGACCTAATTGAATACATCTCATACTTGAGAAGCAGCATAAGAGTCATCTAACATATGCTCAAATAAGCTTGCCAAATATTTATCCCTACACGTCCAAAATGATTCTGGGTGTGATTTGGGTTGGAAAATCATCTGTTCTTCTTCCCACTTAATATTTCAAGAACTAGAGCACCAAAGCTGAAGACAATGACATGTCCATTTACATCGTACTCAGAAGCATATAGCCACTACAAAGTATGAAAAAACGGACATCAATATACACCCTATAATGAACCATCACTGAGTCTAGGATTACTACAATGTTCCCACAACTCTGTATTAGCTTTAGTTTCGTCGGCCCCAAACATTCTAGCCAAACCGAACTCTGAAATCTTTGGGTTCATATCTCTACTCAATATAACACGTTGCTGGCTTTTCGGATCTCTATGGATAATTCTGAGCCTGGAGTTTTGGTGAAGATTCCCGTATATATATATATATATATATATGAGAATTCTTCTTTTTTTCTTCGTTTTTTTATAACTTTGTTTTAATCCTCTCATCAATTATTATCTACGAATTCCCTCTCTCTATCCATTCTTTACTTCTATTGATTCAAATCGGTTAATGTTATATGCCAATTTCTTCCTCTCGACGAGCCTGTCACAACCATGCCCATTTCAGCTACCTTTATGATAAGTCATTTTAAATGCATATGTTTTGGACTTAATTTGAGTGATTTGTGAAATTGGTATCTAAAAGTTGATGGAATTGTGTTATAAATGTTCACAGATGATTTTCAATACCAAAAAGACGAAAAAGGATCAAAAAGAGGAAAGATATTGCAAGAAGTTCGAAAATCCTCAATCTGGACGAAATTCACAGATTAGGCGTGGGCACGCCCAAGGACAGAATTCCAAATCTGCAGACTTCCAGAATTTGTCTCCAATTAGAACACAATCGCCAAGATTTTGTGGAGCCCTTTTTAAGAAGTTTCCCACTTAAATTTGAAGATGATCTAATTGGGATGGAATCTAGAAAAAAAGATCATGGAGAGATTTAATTAAAGAGAGAGGCTGACGTGGACAAAGAGGAAGGCTAGGTTTGAGAGAGGGATTGACGCACTCTGAAAAAAAAGGAGCCGCTGTTCACGTTTTGGGGCATTCTTCAACAGTAGCATCGCATTCTTCCTTCCTTTTAGAGGCTGCCGCATATTCATTATTTTTTCTTTTGGGTTTTATGGTTTCATTCTTCTGCACTTTCCAAGAAGTGATATCGTAGATTAGGGAGCCTTTAGTTAATTGCAATTTTCTGGATTTCTTGTTTACATTTTCTGCAGATTTTCAATTGGGATTGTTGTTTCTTTTATAAAAAAAACCAGGGATGGAGATTGTTTCTATTATTGTTTTCTTTGATTTTAATTCAAGTATGAGTAGCTAAATTTCTTGTCTTGGTTGAGGGATCCATGTTCCATGTTATTATGGTGAGATGTTCGGAATCTTTTTCATGATTGTTAACGTTCATTGGATAATTTCAGTTCAATCTTTTTAATTGGATTTGTTAGTTTCTAGGTGCGCAACTAGAGATTAACGGATTTAACTGTTAGGTTAACAAAATCTGACGTTCAATTTTGGTAACCACAAGTAGCAATTAGGATTAACCCCTCTACGTTAGAGTCGGAAAATTCTAAGAAATTATCCACTTGATTGATTTCATGTCGTACATGTTAATCGCTTGTCATTAGTTTTTAATGCTATTATTCAATTTAATCTATGATCGTATCTAGATTAATTGTTTAATAAGGTTGCTAGGATACATGTTTCTAGTCAATACAATTAATAGAAAATTCCTTCAATGAATGTTCGTTAATTTTTACAATTTTTGTCGAGGATCCATAATAGCATGGTAATATCGGTGACCGAAACCAAGGTGTTTTTCCTATCGGTTGTTTCAGACTTAATTATTAATTTGCGATTTCTTTCTTTTTGATTTTCATTCTTATTTCAGTAAGTAACAAAAACCCCCCTTTTTATTATTTGTGCCGTTTGAGTTCGTAATTTCCATAATCGTAAAATTCCTCGTGGGAACGATATCCGCTTGCCGCTACTACATTAATTTGTTCTAACGGGAGTGAAAATCTTTTATATTTGGTTGCAGGCGACAGCATCACCAGTAATCAATATCCTCTCCCCTTCCAC
The DNA here is from genome assembly GCA_027568895.1 of Erythroxylum shatona. Lineage (NCBI taxonomy): Eukaryota > Viridiplantae > Streptophyta > Magnoliopsida > Malpighiales > Erythroxylaceae > Erythroxylum > Erythroxylum shatona. The sequence continues at coordinate 49,447,421 of JAOSBK010000206.1, forward strand.
TACTAGTCTGACTGACATCTCTTCTTTGTTGATAGGTATCCGAGCGTTGCTCCATCGCCCGTGGGAGGTCTGTTTTCAGCATATCTATCGTGAGGGTAACCGGTGTGCCGATCTTCTAGCCTCTTTAACGGCTGTCTCCCGACCAGGGCCTCAATACTTACAGGATCCGCCGTCGTGTCTTCGCGAAGCCTTACTTCAAAATGCGACTAGGGTACTCAACCCCCGCGGCCTGCACCCCGATGTATCCGACAATGTGCCACTGTAGTTAGTTTTTAATGTTTTAGCTTCCATTGCCAAAAAAAAAAAATCACTTAATCCAATGCCATAAGCCAATAGAAGGAAGAAACCGATGACTAAATGACCAATTTATCCATCACCTAAAGCAAGTCACGCACCGTAGTAGTTATGTTTCCTCAACCTTGTCTCTCCTTCATCATGATAATGATAAAGCTTACATGTCTATCCATCTTACCTAATATAAAGAATTGTAAATATCAAATACTATATAATAATATAATCATTTATGATATATATATATATAGCGAATGAAAGGGGGGCTCCTTTGTTTTTTTTTTTTTTTTTGAAAAAGTACAAACATGTTAAGCTACTATATAGCGAATGAAAGGAGGGGCTTTTTAAGTGCTAAGAAAGGGCCATTGGAGGTTGAGTGTTTGTGTGTCTTCTCCATCAAATATCAGTGAGGGACCAAAAAAAAAAGAGAGAGTGAAATTAAAGACAAAACAGAGAAAAAAGGAAACCCCTAACATCTGCTGTTTATCTAATCCCCAGGTTCTCTATTTCCCCCCAATTCATTCCTCTTAAATTTCTGATTCAATTTCTTGATATGGTGTTATGATGAATCTGCAATCTGTAAGATCTAATTGGGTTTTCTGGTGATTCTGTTTTAGTCTCCTCTTTTAAAAAAATTATCCTTTTTTGATGTGTAGGTTAGGGTTATTAGGGTAGAATTATCTTGGGCATTTTTTTGCTTCAATGAATTCTACTTGTTAATTGTTTTGTAGTTTGATCTTAATTTGCCACGGGTTAATTCGTGAAGGTGTTATTAGGTGGTTCTTCAATTGGGTAATTGTCTAGTAATTAAAGACGAAGGGATGGGTCAAAATATTGTCTCGTTTTAGGGGATAGGTGAGTTTGTGTAAAGCTTCGTTTTTTGTAAGTTTCGAGAACGCTTTAATTCACGATTTGTGCTTTACGTGTATATCTTCAAGGAGGAACCCTAATTGCCTGTGAATTGAAGAAATTTGAAATTTTGTTTCTGGGTAACTATTAGCTTAGCCATATATTTGAGTTTCGAGTAGAATGGTCTTAATGTTCTGATTGTGGGCTTTTGGGCAGGGATTAAAGAAGATGATTTTGATTTGCATTCATATATTTGAGGAATTAGATGTGGGGTTATTGGCTCATGTTTGAGTTTTACTTCTTGGTGTAGGTACAAAGTTGTTCTTAAAAAATGTCCCAGTATCAAGGGGATGATATGGATTATGCGGCTGAGGACTTTGAGATGGCAGAAGCGCATGATGATATGTACTTCCGTGTTATGGGTGATTCTGAGTCGGATGAGGACAATGATGATGATGATCATTTCGTCAGTTTTGGTTTTTTATCATCCATTCTTAGAATTTGGGCTCTTTTATTCTGTTACTGGTCGTTAGTTTGTAGTGCTGATTTATGTGCTTCATTTGCTTTGGCATTGGAGTCATGATTTTGCAGCTTCACTAAGGGAGCCCTTTACAGCAATATCTTTTTGGTTTATTCTGCAGGATACTAAGGTAACAGATACATCTGCTGCAGATGCTAGGAGAGGAAAAGATATCCAAGGAATTCCTTGGGACAGACTGAGCATTTCCCGTGAGAAGTACAGGCAAACTAGGTTAGATCAATACAAGAATTACGAGAACATACCTCAATCAGGAGCAGGTTCAGAAAAGGTAGAACCTGTTGTTTTATTGTACCATTAGATTAGAACCTGTTGTTTTATTGTACCATTAGATGCATTTGAACGTTCCTTTTCATTTCAATTTTGATTTTTTTCAGGAATGCAAGCCTACTAGGAAAGGGGGTACATACTATGAGTTTTGGCGGAATACCAGATCTGTGAAATCCACAATTCTTCATTTTCAAGTAGGATCATATTCTTTCGTCTCTTAAGTTTGATTTTAGTTAGGTGCTGACATGATGCATTGGGCAAGATTTTCATTGTTTTCAATTGAAATGTTTCTTTCATCCCTTTATCTTTCTTTTTCCTTCACGTAATGAGTTTCATAACCCTCTTTTGTGTAGAATGACCATGTGATTAACAAAAGCACTTACAATCCTGTTTAATGTCTAAAATCTTAATCTGACTTTTTTATAAATGAAGTTGCGGAACTTGGTATGGTCAACATCAAAGCATGATGTCTACCTCATGTCACACTTCTCGATTGTCCATTGGTCATCCTTAAGTTACAAGAAGACCGAAGTTCTTAATGTATCTGGTCATGTGGCTCCACGTGAGGTACAGCATACTTTTAATCTTGTATTATTCTGTGTGAAACATGTTGAAAGTGTTCATTTTTGTCTTTCCTATATTATTATTTCACTGAATGTTAAGTTCTCATATCAGTTTTTATTGTTATTTCTTTTTTGTCTCACAGAAACACCCTGGGAGCCTTTTGGAAGGATTTTCTCAAACACAAATTAGTACTCTGGCGGTACGGGATAATTTGTTGATTGCTGGAGGTTTTCAGGGAGAACTTATATGCAAGGTAATCTCTGGTGCTTGTAAGTTATTTATTTGTTTGCTGGCCTTCCAAATCATTTTTAAGAGGTATTGATTTGGACCAAAGCTGCATCATGTATGTGCTTTATGTGTACTTAATTTGGCATCATTCTTACAATTGGTTTGATCATTCCAATTTTTTGTCATTATATCCTAATATTGGGTGTTGAATCAAGTGCACCATCTTCTTTTTCTGTTTTCTTTTTCCCTCTCAAGTTTTGTGATTTTGTGTTGTTTGCTTATCAATATGGGTCACAATCTATGAATATAAAAGGAGTGTCATTTTGCATTGCATTCTCAAGTGAGATTTTTATTCCCTATAAATTCTTTTTATTCCTTTTCATGATGCAGTACTTAGATCGACCTGGAGTTAGCTTCTGCTTCAGGACAACTTATGATGATAATGCAATCACAAATGCAGTTGAGATTTATGATAGTCCCAGGTTTCTTACTTGTTTTCATTCATTGACTGCTATTGTTGTTTATCCAGCCTCTAATTTTGATTAAGTCAGGTAAATGTCTTGGTCTCATGACCTTGTGAATCTTAACACACTTGTGGTGAATGCTTTTCAGTGGTGCTGTTCATTTCATGGCTTCAAATAATGATTGTGGAGTAAGAAACTTTGATATGGAGAGATTTCAACTTTCTAAGCATTTTACCTTTCGTTGGCCAGTTAATGTAAGTAATCCATTTTGTATTTACATCTGCTGTTTGTGAACTTTGTCCATCTATATGCAGTTTTTTTGTCCTTTATAGTCTTAGTTGCATGCCCTTCCCATAGGGAAAACATGTTTGAATGGAATAATTGTTGATGATCACATTTCTATGCCTTTTCATTCTTAAACTGTCTAAGCATAAGCAAACGCGAAATAACTTTTGGTGATCATGCAATGGTGATGATGAGTGCTTTTGTGGTGAAAATGCCTCGTCCTCCATTTTCACCTGGAATTCTGATGATCATGTGTGCATGTGGGACTAATTTCTTTTATTTTCAACTAACATCTGTACTGAGTGGTGCCTTTTTTTCTAGGTAATTGCTTCAAAATTAGGCCTACCTTTCTTATGCTCGTCTTCTCTTCTCTTCTTCCCTTCTTAAACTTCTTTGAACTCTCCACATTTGAGTGTCTTAGTGTTTGCCAGCATGCGTGCAAACAGTCACTGATCCTTTTTCACTATATTTCATCATTAAGACAGAAAAGCCGTCTAAATGAAGAAAACGTGATAGCAAACTGATGCGACTATATTTTGTAACAAAGGAAATTATATTTAGTTGAACATTCTTGTAGCTATCCTGTGTTTATGAATGTGTGACGTAATGTTGAGATAAACTCAAAGTCCCAATCTTGTCTAGATTGAATTAGTATGAACAGCTTGTTTGATGGGAATGTTCCATTTGTAAGGGTCTAATATTGTATGAAGTAACTATTCTCTTATGCTTTTCCTTCATAACTATTAAAAGAAAAGCACGATACAGTAATCAGGACCTGCATGTATTCTTAGTAACATGCTCTGATATTTTCTTGTTTCTGTTTGCAGCATACCTCATTGAGTCCTGACGGTAAGCAGCTTGTAATTGTTGGTGACAGCCCAGATGGACTGCTGGTGGATTCTCAAACAGGAAAGGTAGTTGATGCCCTTTGAATATTTCTTCAGACCTCAAAACTTTTTGGATGGCTTTGGCTAATGTGAAACTCTTTTTTCAGACTATTACGACGTTAAGTGGACATTTGGATTACTCATTTGCATCTGCATGGCATCCTGATGGTCGCATCATTGCCACTGGGAATCAAGACAAGACCTGCCGTATATGGGATGCCCGGAACTTGTCTAAATCTGTTGCTGTGCTCAAGGGAAATTTAGGAGCCATTAGATCTATTCGGTTTACATCTGATGGACAGTTCATGGCAATGGCAGAACCAGCCGACTTCGTGCATGTATATGATGCAAAGAATGGTTTTGAGAAAGAGCAGGAGATCGATTTTTTTGGGGAGATCTCTGGTGTGTCTTTTAGTCCCGATACAGAATCCCTCTTCATCGGAGTCTGGGACCGCACTTATGGAAGCCTTCTTCAGTACAACAGATGCAGGAATTATGCATACCTTGACTCTTTACTGTGATATTACACCCTTGTATGTAGTTGTAGTCAGTGCCCGCATTCTGGTGTCCACTTTCCTGAGAATCTGAGGGTGGTGGATCCATCATTATGGTGTAAACAAAGTTGACATTGCCTCATGTTACTATACAGTTGAAAAGGGTTTGAAAAAGACCTGCTACTGCTTTTATTTTGTTCTAATGGAATCAGAGTCTGAATAATTGGTGGTGGCAAATGGCAATGTTTCAGAAGGGCAGAAGCTGAAGAGCAGGGGAATAGAGTTGGAGAGTTTTAGGCTTTTAGCCTTAAGAGTTTGTAAAATAATGAAAAAAAAGAGGTTCAGGACTGTCAGTGGGTCAGTCATGTTTGGGCAAAGCATAACTAAAGACTTTGGGAAATGGTAATGAGACTCTTCACTCTTGTCTTTGTTGGGACTGTGTAATCCTATTGAGATGTGAACCTTATGTTAGCATCTGAAGTGAGTTGTTCCCTTCAAAAGTTCATACTTGCTTAAAGATTTTGATCAACCATGGTTCCATCATCATTCTTACTAAGCAATCAGCACTATCTCATCAGTAGCCGGAAAATTAATGCATGGGCTAAGGTTGGGCCGAAAGTTCGGTTGGGCTGAAAGTTCGGTTGGGTCTAAAGTTTGATTGGGCCTCAATCATGCACTTTGAGTCATATTTTCTTTTTTTAATGGAATATATTAATTAATGATAAATGATAAGACATCACGTGGGTGTGATTGAGATATTAATTGAACCCTTTGCTTTCTAACGCAAGGAATTCAATTGTTGACCTAATTCGGAAGAGCTTGGGGTCATAGCCATTCATCAATTTTAAAATCACACAACTAATAAGTACGGTATGTCGGCAAAGGACCAGCCCTGGAAAAAGTAACGTTGATTAAATATGTTATTTATTAGTAATTATTAAATTAAGATTTTTAAATTAATTATAAATTTTAGATTAATTATAAAACAGAAAACAGTAGCTTATTTTTATTAATAACTAATTTCGTGTTATTTTTAATTGAAATTGATTTTTTAAAATTAAAAATTATAAAGAAATTTAAAAAAAGATTAGAGAATCAGTAGTTTTGCTGGTTTATTTTACTGTTGAAATCCTGTGATTTTCTTGGTTATCTACTGTGAAGGATCAGGATTGGCATCTTTTTATGTACTTCCATTGTCAGGTTTCTTCACCTAAACATCAACTCAAGTGGTAGTATGAAACTAGACATTCTCAAGGAGCAATACAGCCCTGCTCTTTTGTGTTTCTTCTTGATCCCAAGAACCAACAACCACTGGGTTCAGAGCAAGTGTAGATTATATGATATCTCTCAGTGATTGTAAGTGAAAACAAATTTTGATTGACTAAGCAGGAAGTGTAGGTTCAAGTGATAAATGATACTTGTAATTAAGTACAATTAAGCTTACATGAATAGTTCAATCAAATGTACATCATTCCTGTAACCCAAGCTCTCTTTATGGAGCCAGGGTTGATCCCTGAAGTTAACAACGTAATATGTTTTACATACCCCAGGAAAGCAGTATATCAGGCAGATGTAACAAGTATTTATTGGTCATATTCAATAGGTATATTATATATATATATATATATATATTAATGGCAGCCTCCAGGAGCAAAACCAATCCTGGAATTGGCAACATCATAAGAAATACTGAACGTTTGCTGTTGATGATTTCCTATGATGGCAATGGGGCTTGTCCCAGAAGAACCTGCAAAAGCCAAGCATGTCACACCATTTTCTGCCTCTATCAGACTGTTATGAGCTCCAAGAGGAAGGCCTGCTCCTCCTTGAAAAATCATACTTATCTCAGGCACAGCTGTTATGGTCTTGAGATTACCCTTGAAACAAGCGTCCAATATGGAGAAAGCTGGTGCTGTTGCATACTTTGTGGACATGATCTTCACAAAAGCATCTCTCAGAACAGAATACATGGACATTGGCAATCTTGTGATTACAGTTCCAGAGTCGATGATGGTTGGAACACTGTAATCTGAAGGAGACAATCTTAGGGGTTGGCCTCCTACGTTAATTGTTGCTAATCTCAGAAAGTATAAATTGGGATTTTTAGAGTCTTTAAGCATGGGGGTAAACTTGTAAGATGATGGAGAAACTGTTCCAATAGACAAGAAACCTCCTCCTGAAGAGCCAGAAGTTGCTGTAGGAAGACAGTACGTGAAGGACTCACCATACTTGGTAGATACCTGAGTTAACATGGACAGCTTGTCACGAGCTAGTCCTACAATACCTGAAGCTCTTCCAAACAATCCTTGGTTGTCTTGTCCACAACCATATGTAAATCTTGGCAGTGACTGGGACGGTGATAATGTCAACGAGTCTTGGCTCAAGTAACCAATCGAGAACGATGAATCACCATAGCTGGCTGTGTACACACAAGAACCAGCAGTTGTACATTGGGGATCGTTCAAGGTGGCGCTTTTGAGTGAAGAACACTCGGGAGAACCACACGACAGTTTCTTGTAGGAGGCAGATGCTTGGGGATCGAAGCGTGGGTCTACCTGAGGATAACAGTAAACAGCACAAGGCTGGCACTGAACCCATGACAGGGAGCTACCAGTATCAAGGATCATGGAATAGTACTTGGGAGGAGAGCCAAGGCCTAACTTCACATAGTAATTACCAGAACCAATGGCCAGTCCTGGGTTCAATGGAATATTAGCAGAACTTGGTTTCACGAGACGTCCTAATTTAGGACGAGAACCAGAAGGACTTTTCACATGTTTCTTCTTTAATCTTTTGGTAAGAGCCTTGACATGTTCCTCGTCATGTAAGAGTACATCTGAAAGAGACCAGGTGGAGTTCTGAACGAGTGAAGAACCTTTTCCTCTCACATGATATACCTTCAGCTGTGCAGTCCCATTGTTTGATAATTCATGTTCTGCAAGATCTATTCATAGTTATAATTGACACAAAACATGAACATGAGCTCTAAATTTTCTTCTAAATCACGAGTAAACATAAATTAACATGCCTTGAGATTCTGGAGAAGCTGTTGCTAGGGACAAACAGCAAAGTATGATCCAAAAGATTCCCATCTCCAAGGAAGCTGGAAGATTATGGTTTATCTTTACAACTGGAAAGCTTCGCACCACATGAGCTAAACTGCAGGGCTCAATTATTCAGAGTGCAATGAAACATCAGTCAAGAGTATGATTAATTTAGTTGGCAGCACTTGAAGGCCGTCACATTCTGCCAACCAACGCAGTCCCTCATCAACTTTATGTGGTACACAGTCAAGTTAGCTCTTATCTTAATGATAATGCATGCAATAATTCATAAATTACATGTTTTGAATTAAATAAAGAACTTAACCTAAATGATCTAACACGCAATCTTGAAGAGTTCAAAGGGTTTGAATCCAATAATTCAAAGCATTAAAAGCCTTCTTGAGAAGTTCTCTTCTAAAGGTGGCATTACTGCTACGTCTGGTAAAGAAATAGTTCGACCTGATGATGATTAATCTTGTACTAGAATCTTACTGTTCCTTCTTCTGCTTCATGCTCTGCATAAAGTGAGTGAAACCAAGTTACTGAAACCTGAAACAATCATTCATACCCATTTGTTCCAAAAATTTGCAGAGATATAAGACTCTGATTCTGCCAGTCAATATATGTTAAATACCATTGTTTTCATGATAGTGATTAGATATAACAAGTGTAACTCTAAATCAACAGATTAAATCTAGTTAATGGAATTTTGAACTATAAATCTGGAAAACTGAGGTTGCAGTGTAGGCCTCCTTTTTCCTACCTTGTCTTCCAATCTCGTGTCTAAGGCATGATTTACGTGTCCACCTTGCAAAAGCACAGTAAAGCCTACCAGTGATGAAAATGACACTGATTTCCCAAGTGCCTAACTTTGGCTGCCACCTTATTTTTCATTTAAAATTTATTAAAAAGATATTTATGATGTTTTAAATATAATGCAAAAATAGTACAAAACATAACAATAAAAACTTGTTTAAAATTTTTAGACAAATAATATTTTGGATTCAACAAGTCCCGGTGTACAAGACTCTCCGCTTTGTAAGGATCGGAAATCAGGAGAAGGATATCAATTATACACAGTTTTCCCTTTGCATTTTATAAAGATGTTTCTATAACTCGAATCTGTGACCTTCCGATCACAAAGGAGTAATCTTATCCGTTGTTCTAAGACTTGTCCTCTAAAAATATTGTTTTTAAAATAATATCAATTTCCCGTATATTTATATTAACACTATATAGATTACATTAACAAGAATTTTATTATTTTATAAATTTTAAAATTTTATTAGTAATAATATAAGAACTTAATTTTTAAAAAAAAATATTAAAAGACAATTTAGACATTTAACTTAAATATATTATTTTAGTTGTGTTATATATGTGAGGTGGGATGACCTACCCTCATAAGGCCATCCATCCAAATGTATAATTGGAGGAATGAATGTGATAACATTCAACATTTGGTTGATCCAGATTGAACATTACAAAAAGTTGCGGATTGAAGAGGCAATGACCCACCAAACTCATAATTCAAGTAGTTGGATTCTTATTTTCTAACAGGTCCATATCATACAGTTGGAATGAAAAGAGGGAAGAGGGAAGAGGGAAGAGGGAAGAGACAAAGACATAGTTTCGTAGTCCCACAGAAAGTCCTAAGCTAAGTGGCTATTGGCTACATATTTTAAGCCATCCTTGCACTCAAAAGATAGAATTGTCCGTCTACACTCTGCCCAATAAAGTGGTGAGGAGATAAATCACAGTTTAATCTCACTCAACTTTTTAAAGAGACGGCTTAGTATCCGGTGCGTACAAAGAGTCATCATATTGGATGAAACTTTCATACAGTCGTAGTTGAAACTCGAACCTGAATGCATTCAACAACCTTCCCGAGGACCAGTTGAGCTATTGCTGCAGGCTTCAAAGCTATCTTACTCTTATGCGTGGTTGGAGCTTAAAGCTTTCTAGTTCACACAACATAGTTTATTTTTTTGATTAGTGGACCCAAAATCAGATGGATCTAGTCGAGCTTAAAGCCAAATAAATGAGGTTTAAATTGACCATATTTTAGATGAGAATCGAGTTTAGGGATTGTCCTAATTTGATCCGGATTGGTTTAATCAAAATGACATAATTTTAGTTTAATTGGTCAAGATAATGTTATTGTACGTAATGAGTTAAAATTTTTATTGATTAAAATAATATTATTTTGTTTCTGACTCGATAAAATTTTAAATTATTTAAATACGACAAAATTTCAAATAGTGAAAGAAAATTATGGCAAAAATTAGACCATAACTCGACCCAACTCGAATACCATTTTCATCATCACTAAACTACAATATGAGGAAAGAAAAAAGACAAATTGAATTATCAACATTGAAATCTTGAATTATTTTTGAGTGAGGACAAGAATATGTCAATTGGGCAAAATTTTCAATTATTGGTTTTGAGTGGAAGAAATAATGTGTCACTTGTCTTGTTGATGTAGTTGATGTTAAATTAATTGATTGATTGGAATTATCCTTTCTTCCATTCTTCTATCCTTTTAACCTTCTATTCATTGGTTAATTAATTATTACATAATTGTATCATAGCATTGTTCATTCTTGATTCTAAACTAATGTCACAAATTAGTAGAACATTGATTATTATAAGAAACAAACAAAAATACATTTATGGATAAGGTAGTAGCCTCCAAAATGTTTCAAATTTTAATGCATATGCGTGAGTATGGTACAGATTAGGGATGGTATTTGAACCTAGGCTCAACTAAGCTTAACCTGAATTAGTTCGAAGTTAATCGATTTTTGGACTGGGCTGAAACTTTTTTTTGAAAAATTTTAACTTATAATTGATTTATGATTATTTGAACTGATTCAACTTGAAGCTTAAAAATTTTAAAAATTAGACTTGGATGGACCATGATCGATCTTCAAGCCGTCCAAGTCCGATCAAGCTCAAGCTCAAGTTGCAAGTCTCGAGTTCGATCGAGGTTTGGGTCTAACCTTTGGTGTGTTAGAGCCAGCCTAATTACAATTGATGATAAGTTTCCCCCAAGTATGATTACTTTTAAAAAAGAGCTTTAAATTGGATTCATTACCTCTTATATTTCACATAAAATCCTCTTTTCTCGTTACGATATTTTACCTATGTGTTATTTAATTTATCCACATATTTATGTAAATTCTATATAAATGTATGGATGAGATTTAATAGAACAGGATAAGAACATCATAATTAGAACAAAAGATCTATTTTTCTTATATCTATCGACAAAAGAAAGGCTTCAGATCTACTATTTCCATCCCGTTGTGCCCCTGTGCCTGAATAAATCTCAATCAATCAATAATCTTGTTGTGTCCTGTGCATGAATAAATCCCAATCAATCAATATAATCTCAATCATTGATTTAGATTTATTCAGGATTACATCAATTGATTGAGATTTATTCAGGATTATGTTGATTGATTGAGGCATAGTAGAATGGGAATAGCAGATCTGCTGTCCGAAAAGAACAATCTTGAATCGCATTGAATTAGTTAATAAAATTACGTCTTTTTAATTAATTACTTTTTTATTTAATGAATAAATAAACGCAATTTTTTAAAATTTTAATAAAATAAACTTATTTAATTGATTCAATGAGTACTAGTTAACATTCGAAACTTGAATTAACTAGATTTTTTACGGGGTAAAATGGAATCAATTTTATTCTGTGGAGTGTGAAAGAATACAAATTTACAGTAACGAAATACACCAAAAGATAGGAACAAACATAACAGAAATCAAATGAAATTCTGTCAAGCTCTCCTAACAACACTATCATCCTCATCCTGTCACCATTAAATTTCAAATTTGCGGTTTTGGGGTTATCATTGGCCATGGCAGATTCGTTGCAGCTGAATAAGCTGGCCCCTTAAGCTGCACTCCTCCACCTGATTTCCAGGCAAAAGCAAACAAACACGAATCTGAGGATTGGAAACAATGGTGAAACCGAATGAACATATTCATAAGAGAATTCTAAGGCGAACCTGTGAATTGTACATCATGGACAATAGACCCCCACATTCTTCAACAAGACCTCTTTCACCACCAGTCACTCTGGCTAGTTCTGAAGCCAAAAGTTCTGTTTCCTGAGCCTGCACATGGAGATTAGATAAGGCCCTGAATAAATATTGGTATTGTTGCAGCTGCAAATATGAAATGGAAATTTCTTCACTCCACCCACCTTTGGCATGAAGCTCTGAGTATTCATAGCTATGGATTCCATCATTTTTGTTGCACAATTTAGCGTCTCTTCTACCTCCTTTACATCAATCTGCAATGTAATGTCTTCCTGTGTTAGTAATCAAAACTTAACTGGTAATGAGGAGAACAAAAATGAGAAAAGTAGACAAAAAAAAAGAAACATACCCTAACATTTCCACTGGTTGGAAGTCGCAGTGAGGTATTTAACAAAGCTTGAGTTGCTTCTGATAAGGATACTGAGTAATCTGCTTCCAAATCTGACCATTCATCCAGATATGGCATCTGGTACAAAGATAATTCACAGAGTATTTAAACATTCCATCCATGGAAGAAACTTTCTCATTCCATTACAATTTCCATCAATCAAAACCAATTTATCTTATCAAGTTGCTAGAAACCTAGATCAAGAAAGCAACATTTCACTTGTGGTAACCAAAATCATAACTTGAGCATAGTTCTCCCCCTGCAAAAGTTGGTCTAGAGTAGCATTACAGCAATAATATTACAGATGATCAAATGCAATTTCAGTTCTAGATGAGATTAAGCAAGATAGGACCGATTTTTTTCCTGGGAATTACGGGCTCTAATAAGGAATAACTCGAACCTCTACAAAAATCTGAATAAAGATGACTCTTCTAGACCAGAAAGCCTTACTTGAGCTTCAACGATTGTTGAAATGGTTTGAACTCTGTGCAGAATTCCAAGCTCAATGCGTTTCCTTTTCACTGATTCAGATAGTTCTGATAACTTCACGGCAAGAGAATATAAATTTCTCTGCAGAATATAAGAAAAGCAAGTCAAATTGAAATTTAGAATATGTGAATGAAAATAACTCAACTCCACTGTTCAATACAATTTATATTGGAGAAAGCACTTACCTCAGATTCTTTTCTCTGGTTCTGCATTGACGCCTCTGCTTTTGCATTGGCATATCTCCATTGTAGATAATGGTTATGAAGCATTTTTAGGTTATGCACGTCCTCTTCTTTTCTGCTCTTTTTACCACCATCATTGGTGACCTTCATCGGAGGCAGAGGAAGGCCAGGCGTCTTGACAGAGCCAGTAAGCTGCCTGACTGTCTTCAAATTGAGAGAAAGCGAAAAAGGCGAAGCAGAGATAGTTTTGGAGGAGTCAGCAGGAGTGGTCCCGATAGGCCTATTCACATTTCTTTCCGTCAACAACCTACTGGAGACGCTAGGCAACATGTCTGCCTCCGGCATGGAAGATCGGAGGTCAGGTAGAGATCGTGTGGAGCTGCGAGTTTCAGTGTTATTCTCGTGACAATCCGAAGAAGTACGAGAAAGTGAAGAAGAAGAAGAGGAAAAGGAATCAGTAGAATGGGAATGAGTGGAAATCCCAGACGACTGGAACAACTTGGTGGCCGCGGAGACGTTGGAGGTAGACCGGTGCTGAATCAATCTCAGTTTAGCAGAAGACAACGACGAACAGGGGTTGACAATAGGAGTATCAGGCCTTTGACCCCTCTGCTCGTTTCTGCTTCCGAGATTATTCTCTTTGAAAAGCTTCACAACAGCGCGGGGGTTCTCGTCGAGGGGTTCTGGATCCAAGTGGTTGCGCTGCCTCTGAGCGGAGGTGGATCGGTGTTTGTGGGTGGGAAGAGGGGAGAAAGTAGAGGAGGATGAGGAGTGAGAAGCCACCGGAGTCATGAACCTGGAGCTCACCTCTCTCACCCTAGGCCTTCGAGGAGGAGGTGGAGGCTGAGGCAGGTTAGTCGACATCGCCGTCGCCGACGATTCTTCCACTGTCATGGTTTAGGCGGAGAAATGAAAGGAGAGGGGGGAGGCGGTTGTGTTTTGTGTTGGCGTTGTTGAGAAAGAAAAGCAGAAAGTAGCCGTTAGAGGAACGTAACGGTCCGATCCGATCTTTTTAAAATTATGTAATCATATGGGAAGGGATTACGTTTCTCTGCACTTTTTTTTTAATTTTTACTTTAGTCTATAATCATGTTTAATAATTATTATTTTTATTGTATTAAATATCAAATTAATATCTGATTTATTTATTCCAATGTAATTTTGTGTGTAAAAATTAAATCTTGAGGTTCAAATAAATGAATTTGAAGCATTTCAGTTATGGTGTGGAGCCTCTGGTTTTATGCTGACTTCACATGATCCTATCCTTGAAAATTTAATAGGAGCTGACCATTTCACCCAAGGCCTTAAATTTGTCATGCAGCAACATACTCAGTGAAAGTCTCGCTAAAATACAAGATTTGAATGGACTAACTCGGAAGGTCGTAACCAACTTCGGCCGATTCGACAAAACGAAGACATTTAAGCGTTGAGTTTGATCATACTTTAGATCGAACTTGAACCACAAGTTGGGGATGGATTGAACCAGAGATGGTCTATTGTCATCTGTACTTCAAAACCAATTTCTTCAGACTTATCAACCATGCTTGTACTACCGAATCATTTTCAATTGTGATGTCAGATGTAAAACTTGTAATTTTGAGTAAACAAGCTCCTACAACAAAATTAGAGAATGTGTACATAACTAACAATTGTGTGCATAGTAAAACTCTAAATTTTGTGGCATATATTGCCAACTCTAATTAGGAGGAATGGAGTGACAGTAACTCCAGGTTCATCCTCCCAGCTACGACTGGAGTGCCATACACTGCTTTCATCTGTAAATTATCTACAAAGCTGATATAACAGATTGTGTATATTCCTCACTACTTGTTGGTGATATGTTAGTCACGGTCATAAAAATTGTTTCTCCTCGCACTGACCCTTGGCTCATCTGTTGCACAACCAAAAGTGTTCAAGAGTCATGTCAAGAAGTAGATTTCCCAGAATCCATAAAATTCTCTCAAGAAAGCAGAAAAAATATTGCGATTAAATATATTGTTAACCAGCAAATTAAATGATATAGCAAACGGTCGAAAAAGAAAAGCACAAGGACGATAGTATATGAATGCTTGGTCTTCTGAGTAGACGAAGGCCATTCAGGTAACTCTCCTGAAGTCTATATGAATGGAAATTGCTATGAAGCACAATAATCCTACATGTTCCCATATGTTGCCCTAGTTTACTGAAATGGTGCATTTTCAAAATTTTCCAGGAGGTGTAAACCATTGTGTAATTAAAAAATGTTAGTCAGTCCATATTACCAAGCTCCTCTTCCTCTTCATCTCCGTTTTGACTTGTAAAAAATGGTGTCAAGTAATTCCTATCTATTGCTGAGAACGACGCCGCACTACATGTAGAAAATAAAGTGAGATAACAACTTTACAAGTTCAAAACAAGAATAATATTCAAATAGTATGGTGGTGATAACTTTCAGATACCTTTGGTGGAACTCTTTGAGTTTCATCCTTAACCTGTTTCCTGATGATGAACCCTCATCGTAAGAAGGAGCAACGTACCCATTGTTGATGTCAAAACTCTGAACAGAAATGTCAGATTACAGAGGTACAATGAGTTGCAAATAGCTAATGGAAATGGTGATAGCAGGAATGTAAGATTGGCAGGACTTACGTCGGCTAAGTGGACATCATGGACATCACCTACAACTTGCAAAGCTTCTAGCATTGTACCAGTTGAACCTCCAATTAACAGCACCTGAAAATTGTCAAGGATGTTTCAAGCAACTCACATTAAGTCATGTTGCTAAATAGCTAACAAAAGATCAAATGCAAGGCTTCATGTTTAGCACCAAAAAGGTCAACCACACAGAAGTAAGGAAAGTTTTAAAATAGTGCCAAATTTTATTTATACAAGATCTGAAGTGCAATTAGACAGTAGGCATTCTAATAACTAACTAGGGACTGACAACAATTATTAATTGTCAAAGGTTCTAAGATAAAAGATCATGCAGATGAAATCTCAAAGAGAGAGCAAGGAAACCTTGCAATACTTCACATGTTGGAGCATGATGTAGAAAGGCCAAGAATAACGTGGCACAGCCAGCAAAAGTCTTCAAGTATAGCATATTAGAATTTTACAGTCCATTGGGGTGCTTTGTCAGTTTTTAGTTATGGTCCTTTACTCCACCCATGTACCACAAGAACCAATATGTAGATTTTTTAAAGGGCATATAATGTGTCGGGGGTGAACTCTGTGCTCAATATTTGTGGTGATTAGGGAATGTCAAATTCACTCGGTGACATTACAAAAATAATATCTTGAAAGTCCTTTACAGAATCAAGAAAGTAAATTACAGTAAGAGTGTAAGGAGTAGCAACTGTTTCTCCTCATGCACTTAATTGCTAACCTTTCAATCTTATCATTATCGTGCCTTACATTATATTCTCACTTTTAACTAGTCCACAAGCTTTTGTTTTGAATTTCCAAGTTCCAGCTGTTTTATCAGTTAATAGGCAGTTCTTACATTAGATTGAAGTTTTTGGGACATGCACTCAGAATAGAAGTCAACTTTTCCCTTTTATTTTTGCAAACACAATTGCTATATAATCTGGAACCCAGAGATCTCTCACTTGTGCATTTTGAAAGCTCATGCTCACATATATAGTTAAGTTAAACTATATGTTCCAGATTTTCCATAGGCATTTAAAATTATTTTTAAATACCACAGAGATAGCTCGCCCTACCGTCAAAACAACAATGGCAGTGGTGGCTGTGAATATAGTTTGCCCATGTCCTTCTGGGAGATCGTGAACAGACTGCAGAGCAAGAGCAAAAGCCATAGCACCTCGAAGACCTATTCGCACCAATAATACATTGGAACTAAGTAACAGCACAGCAATGAAGGGTTCATCAAATTAGTAGTTTCTGCTAATCTTACCACTGTACCAAAGAGCGTTCTGATGTTTTAGAGGTATATGACGTTGTGATGGCCGAGCCATATTCACTAAATATGCACAAGAGAAGACATTTGCCGCCCTACAAATATTAACATGAACAAAAACACATGAATAATATGAGGATAAAAATACAATATAATCACAAATGTTACAATTTGGGATGAAAGGGATGCACCATCTAAAGCTATAAACAGTTGCGTTAAATTCCAATTCACTGGCAAAAGTTCTATATATACAGCAAATACAATACTTGTTTATATGTATAGAAACTATAGTGTTTGTCCATTTATAGCATATTCAGTGTGCATACCTTGCAACTATAATGAATATCTGCCACAGTCAGAACAAGTCAAGGAATGACAATAAGGGATGTTTCATAATTGTTGCTATTCTGCTTCCTTGAGAAATTACAAAAGGATACAATTGAGAAAAAGATAAATCCAACATGAGACCAACTGTGCTTTTCCATTGCAATATCAAACCCCATGTATATAAATCTGCAATTCGACAAATAAGTGAATGCAGGATAAAGTAGTAGTTCAATAATGAATAAGAACAGGAAAATGGTTTGCTTACACAAATGTCTCAGCAAGAGATGATATGAGATTAAAAAATGCAGAAACAAATCGCTGAGAATTTTCTGACAAATTTGAGTACGTATAATGCTTCATGACCTAGAAAGGGATTAAAAAAGTCAGTACCATTGCTCCAATAATAATATTGTAGTTGTACAGGAAATTCTTCTTTCTTAACTTACCATGCCTGTGAACAATATTGACACAATACCAGAAAGGCCAAGACCCTCCGCAAGCATGTAACTAGAAAGATGCAGAGAGATTTCACCTCAAAATTAGATGTCATATGTATAAATAAATAAAAAAAACACAGAAGTAGAGAGAATCAAACAGGGGGATAACATACGAGAAATATGGAAACAGAACGAAAAGGCAACACTCCAAATTTTGAAGACTGAGAAGGGAAAAAGAAAGACGGGCGTTAATCCTCAATTTCATAGTGAACAAATGACCATAAAGGTTGCTTTACAGAATATGCTCACTTGTCAATATCCAGACCAGCATACTTGAACAGGTTCAAGGAATTAAGGATTAACAAACACCATTAAACATGCAGAAATAATATTAGTGCATAATTTTGATTCAAGGACTAAAAGATAGACTGAAAAGGATATCAATGCTGAAGTAAATCCAACTCCTACACCTGCATAAAATGCAGCGCACATTTGTTGCCATCAAATATGATATAAAAAAAAAAAGAGGATGATAAACAAGTTGTCAAAATAGAAATAAATAGTAGTCATATTAGAAACAAAAATTGGCAATTATTTGTGCATTATCTAAAAACATTTCACCTTGTTGGAATGCCTAAATAAGGATTAGAGCTTTCATCTTTAAGGAAAGAGAACATTCAAGGAACATGAATAAAGAGAAACTATACTCTCACCATCGTAACAGGAGGAAATCTAGATATCCAGGCAACAAGCTCTGTAGTAGAGACATTATTGGAATTTATTAGCTCGGGGCATTGTCTATTACACTGAACTTGCAGTTATCAATTTATCACGGCTAAATTTAAATATATTTATTTCCATGTCATATGAGCCAAGGCATATTGCTCCACCCCACAACATCACCGCTGAAAATAAATAACCAAGGGCGTGCAGTACTATTGCTACTAGATAGACATATTTGATCTTTATAATCAAAGGTTGGACATTTGGGAATTTCATTAAATAGAAGAGATTCAGGAAGGAACTCCATGTTTAGAAAGATTGAATAGTAATAAAGCTTGTTCCAGAAAACTGATCCTCAACCTATACTCCACTATTCTTATATTTGGAGTAAAATGGTCCGAATAAGCTGACAATTCAGACACAAACCTATGGAAGCCAAAACAGCCACAAAAATAACTCAAGAACTCCAAGAAAGCAATACAAACGTGGATAATATTGAATAAGATTACCGTTTAGTAATAAACAGAAGTAACAGAAAACCAACCTGCAGACATTGAGCCTACAAATGTTTCAAGAAACCTGACAATCACCATGAAGAAATTCTGCCCAGAAGAAGGATGACTCTTTAGCATGGACATTGTCCTGCACAGCAAAATACTGCTGAAATTGCATAGAACTTTGTGTATGGAGCAGGTAATAAAATCAAAAGCAACAATTAAATATACCTGTACAAGGATATTGCCATCTATGCATTGCAAAACAAAAGAAACGGAGCAAACCAAACAATAAATATTATCAGAAATAAATCAAAAGTAACCACAAATGAATACTGATCAACAATATGGCATAAAATACCTACCGCATCATTCAAAACAGATTCCCCAAACACTAATGCATAGAGGTTCATGTCTGTGCCAAGTTCCTGTGATTACGTATTACATAAAAGTGAAAGAAGTGACAGAATAAGAAATTTCCAACATAAATATCAGACATCAATTCCTTTTTCCTTTATCATCATTCATTATGTTTTCACACATTGGAATGCTTGTCACAAAACAAAACCATACCAATCGAATAACAAACAGTGAGTCAAGGTGTGAAGAAAAAAAATGGAAAGTAGATACCACACCTACCATTCATGCAGGAGCTCAACATGGATATTTTGAACCCTTACAGACTTGCAGGAACTTATATCATATCATTGTGTATGCCCACTATGTTCTAAATGGCTTGGGTCAATCATGCTGCATCTTTTTGTTTTTTCATTTATGTAATTTATGTCGTTATCTACGACACAAAGACAGTCACACTTGGGATACCTGGAAAATTGACAAAACGGTGACAGGATCTGTTGCTGATATAAGAGCACCAAACATCAGGCATTCCACGAATGGAAGTCTGTACATGAGGAACATCAAACCGCCAAGATAACTGGACCAAGAATCATTTGAAAACAGTAAGGCAGTTTATTTCTTGTTGCAACAGAACTATAATTCCCTCGTGAAAATTAATGTACTTACACTAGAACACCAGTGACAATCGATGCTATAAAAGTTCCTAGGATGGCAAACGTGACAATAGCCCCAAAGTTAGAGAAAAAGGGTT
Source organism: Erythroxylum shatona (assembly GCA_027568895.1). Taxonomy (NCBI): domain Eukaryota; kingdom Viridiplantae; phylum Streptophyta; class Magnoliopsida; order Malpighiales; family Erythroxylaceae; genus Erythroxylum; species Erythroxylum shatona. The sequence continues at coordinate 49,467,448 of JAOSBK010000206.1, forward strand.
TCTGCAAGAATAAACAAAAGGAAAAAAAAAAGGAAGAAGAAACACGACGTGGGTCATACAGCATGATTTTAAAGGCATGCAAGTATTAAAATCAAAGCTGCAACTTGCAATTAAAAAAGAGAACAGCAGGCTACTACTTACAGGTGATAGACTGAACCCTGACTGAGTACGAGACACTTGTGTCAAGGAAAAAAAACATTTCCATAGAGCAACATATTTTAACAAGAATGGACATTAGAATAAATGAAACTAAAACGAAATCACTAGTTAGGATATAATATAATGGGAGGAAGCAGAAACAGAAAGAAGAACTCTTCATGAAAATTAAACCACGCCCTACAGTCACAAAAAACGAATAAATTTCAAGTTAAGTAACAATTTTTTGGGAATAAAAAAAGCTGAAAGAGTAATAGTAGTAGTAGTAATGGGTAATAATAAGGAAAGAACCTGACCTGATACTAGTTTCTGTATCAGATACATTAGCTAGCCCACCGACAATCAAACCTGAAAATCACAATCTCATAAAATTAACTACAGGGACATTGTGTTTGATCACAATTCACGAAATCTAAAAAAAAATCTTGCAATACCAATTAGAAGAGAAGCGCTGGCTTCAGGGAGGTAATAAATTTTGTGACGGCGGAGGACGTGGCCGAGGACGAAGGAGAGGACGAGCATCATGATCTGGAGGAGGATCCCGACGCCGGCGGCCTGTTGCTCCTTGCCGGGATGCGAGTCGCTCGGCGATATCTGAGATTCCTCCCCCATCGCTTTCGAGTAGATGCGGTGAAACTGTGGAATTGATTCTTAATCAGTAAAGAAAAGCAGTAATTATTCTGCACTCTGCACCATTTGCTTCTCATCGACTCTTCATCGTCATCAACTTCTTCTTCCTCTAATTTTAAATTAAAAAAAGTAAGAGCTGAAAATCCTCGAGATTCCGTAAGTTTGTTCGTTGGGTGCACCCAACTCACATTCCACACGTTGATGTGATTGCGAAAGTCCAGACCGTTGACTTTTTTTAAAAAGTTGATTTTAATCTCTTGTTAAGATTGGTTATGATTAATTAGTAATAATTATGATTTATAAAAATAAATAATAATTAAATTTTAATTAAAATAAATGACAACAATATCAACATCACAATAAAATTAGGGATAATAATTTACCAACCTATAGACTCAAATTCAACAATATCAACATCACAATAAAATTAGGGATAATAATGTACCAACCTATAGACTCAAATTTAAGTATTTTCAATGAATCGATTCGTGTATTAAGTTTAAGCTTAAACCGACTTAAAACACAACTTTTCTAAATAAAATGACATTTTTTATTTAAAATAACTAAGCCTAAGAGCTTACATAAATTAGTGCCTCTTTGAACGGATTTTTGGGATGTCAATAAACATTTTTTTCCACCACAAAAGTCTTTTAAAAAAAATAGAAGTTTGATTGTAAAATAAAAATTACTTATTTAATAGATATGACTTTTTTGGCAGTCAAAATACAACTTTTTAAGAAACCAAAATTTGAAACTTTAAAAAAAAATTTCTCAAATGGCTTTTGAACTTATTTTTTAGTCCCTTTTGTTCTTATGTTTTACACATAATTTTTATAATACCTACAAACTCATTTCCCTTTTATTATTATTTAACTATTACTCAACTTAAATATTTATTTTGAGATTTATATAATATTACTTGACTTTTTATATGTTTTAATATTTATTTTTGGTATGAATTTATTTACATTATAATTCATATAAAAGATTTGATTAAATATATTTTTATTTATGTTTCATATGGTTTAAAACTATATATTAATTAATATATTATGCTTTGCATATTATTCAATATAATTATATGCATAAATAATTTTTATTGCAAAATAAAATATGTTAAAATTAAAAATATTTTTATTTTTATGTTACCAAATAATCTGCTGTATGAACTTCTTTTTAAAATGCACTTTTAAAGTGATAGTCAATCAATCAACTGACTTCTTAAAAAAAAAATTATTATAAAAGATTAAAAAATCTCTATTAACAAAAACTTTATTAGTATAAACCTAATCAAACATAGGCTTAGGCTTGATTTCAATTTTTAAAAAAAGTTATTTTATTTTTTTAATTTTTAATAAATTAACAACCCTAGATAAAATTCTTTTGTGTTTTGGAGAATGAAAAGATCCAATAATATCACCTTAACTCAGTTAATTAAAGGACACAGATTCCATAAAATTACTGGATTCATATGAATGAAATGATGTAAAAAAATATGTATTAAGTCAATACGAAAGCATCATCCTACCAAAATTTCTATCTAGGACTTGAACGATCTAAAGTTTCTAGAACTCATTTCAGATGTTGAAAATGTTTAAGATATTTTAATACAAATATTAGGACTTTACCGGTTAGGGTCAAAAAGAAACTAATGCTATCTCAATTAGACTAGTCTAATGTTCTGCCATCACCAGACAATACATCTGACAATTTCAACTTGCATTGGTGTGTTCCTGAGATTCCCAGGTGGTTCATCAACTCTGCATGTCCAGTAATAGCAAGCAAAATGAATAACATAGGCCAGCAAAAACCAGATTACTAGAGGAAGAGAATCAAAAGGATTTGCAGCTAGCAATGCGTAAAACCTGTTTGATTACTTACATCAATCATCTAGGTAATAATACGAGCCAGCGGATTTTTGTTCCCTGTCCTTGGTTGATTCCAGTTTGTTAATTCTTGGTCGGAAGTAAGGACCGCAGTAAATTTTCAAACCCAATTAATGTCTACACTGTTCGACCAAAAAACAATAGATATGAAGATTAAAAAATAAATTTTAAATAAATGTTAAAAAATAAATATAAATATGAATTTAAATATAAATTTAGTGAAAACTCAAATCCTTATTCATTTTTTATTAACTCTATTTTCTGTTTTTTAATATTTATGATTAAATATAATAAAATATTAATATTTTTGAAAAAAAACAACTTTAAAATCCTTACTTTACACCTCAATCTTCACCTTTTTCATCTTATTTTATTTTCTTATAGGATAATAATAATTCAAATGATATGGAAATAAAATTTTGAGTATTGAAAAATTCACGCAAAGATAATCTGAAGCTTTAGATATTTCAATCTTTATTCTAGTTTTTGATTGTGAAAAAATATGTTATCTTTCTACTAGAAATTATGATTTTTATTATTCTAATTTTATAAATTTTTAAGACATATAAATCAAAATTTTGACTTATTATTATTAAAGTAATTTTAATTTGGAACGTTTGCAAAAATCTGCTCTTTATATTTTCTATTTAGATGTTATATTTTTATGTGTTATACAACTCGATGGATATAAAAAAATCTGAACAATCCAATAGATTTAGACATGGGTAATAAATCGTAAAAACTGATGGATATAGATATAGATATGAATATAAGTTGAGTTATAAAAAAGTAAAGGAAGAGTAATACCCAAACCGAACTCTAAGCCATCCCTAGTCAGAAGTTAGTAGAATCCCGTCTAAAAGTGATGTCCAGATGCTGCATACGTAGTAGTAGTACAAATGAAATGCATACATATAGGGGATAGATTGAGGAAAAGAGAGCAAGAGGAATCAAGAATTTGCTGAGCTTACAGTTAAAAATAGATTCATTCCGGTCAGCAATGACTGAGGAGAATTTGCAGTACAATCCAAAGATGGCGTGCCCTCATAAACAATGACTCTGTCAGCAAGGTAAGTAGCCATTATGAAGTCGTGCTCCACCACGAATGCAGTTTTCTTTGCATGGAGGATAAACCTTACGCTGCTCAGAATCAAGATACGCGCTAGGTTCATCTAACGGATAAATATCTGCAGGCTATATAACACATAACATAAACCAATATTTATACCACCAAGAAATGATGATAAAATCTGTCTGATTAATAATGAGAAATAGCAGTTTTTCTGCTTGCAAAAATTTTACATACTTCGAGCCAAATAATCCACAAGCAATTATAACGCAGACGTTCTTGGAACTGAAACCAATATCTCATCAACCTTTTGAATGAAAGTTAATAAGCCTAAATACCTCATGCATGTAACGTGTTTAACATGTTATCATGACTTAAGTAACAGTGGAAGAGAGGTACTTTAAACTGGATATATATAAACAGATACGATTACAAAGTTTGGATGCAAACATCAAAAGGCAAGTCAGGCTCATACAGAAAAAAATATGGCTTTTCTTTGAGGGAATCATTCTTCACATGTCCTAACCGACTCCAAGAGTTATGGACAACTTAGAACTGACCTCACACCCACATAAGAAACATAAAGCTACCTATTAAGTGTCATAATTGTGAAGAATCCCAACCATATCTATTGTCAGGCCTAACAAACACATCAAAGCAATAAAATCAACAACAAAAAATAAAGTTTTCTTGTAAAGCAGCATAATTAACAGGTATCAATTGTGCAGATCAAGTTGATATCTTCCATAAATGATAAAGGAGATTTTACTAGTCGAAAGCAGGAAGCACTTACCTTTCCAAGGCAGAGACACAGCGCAACTCTTTGCAATTCTCCACCAGATAGATTAAGGACTTCTTGATCCATTAGTTGTTCAATAAGAAGTGGCCTCATGACATCAGATACAAACTGAGGATGCATATAAGAGTCACGAATTCTTGAATGTAACAGGTTTCTAGCAGTAGATTGAAATTTAGGACTAATTTTCTGTGGCTTGTAAGAAACATTGAAATCAGTTATCTCGACATCAGAACCTGCCACATTATCAGGTTTAAGTAAACCAGCCTGCACATCAGACGCAAAATTTATTCAAGAGAAGGGACAGCAGTTGAAGCAGCAATAGAAAGAGAAATCCTGAATAAAATTGTCTTTACCAGCATCCGGATAAATGTTGTCGTCCCTGTTCCATTTTCACCTAACATCACAACCATCGGAGAATCTGTAAATTCACCCTCAACCACACGAAGTTTGAAATTTCCCTGAGTTTTAGTCGTAGTTGGATATCTGTATCATGCATATGATTCAATCTCTCCAGCATTCTCTTGTGGAGTCTCCGCTACCTACAAAAGAAAACAAAATTAACATTTTAAAAAATAAAAGACAAAAGATAAAAGGGATCCACATCAATAACAAGAACAGAAACAGATAGCATACCTTAAATGCCAAAGATTCATCCCGGAATCGCAAATTTTCAGTTGGTACAAATCCAGCCAAGAATATATTAATACCTTCTCTGTTAGAGAAGGGGGAGGCCGAAAACCCCATACGCACCAGGCTTCCCATATAAACAGCAAATGA
>JAOSBK010000206.1:49483849-49493959 GCA_027568895.1 Erythroxylum shatona
TCGTCGCGGCGAGACATCGCACGCCGCGACGACGCCCCCTTGTGCTTCCGAGGGATTCCCTCCTTTCTTTCATTTGTATGTTCCACCTCATATACCAAACACCGCGCTTCCATGTCCAAATGTTGGGCGTCGAAAACGGGGTCCAACAAGAACAAGGAGAAATCTTCCTCTTCGATTATGGAGAAAGTATTGGTGGCACCCATTCATCGCTCAAATAGTCTATTGCTGAACCCAACATCTGGGAGGAAAATATATGAGGCTGCGTCATCTTCATCTGCTTTTATTGAAATACCCAACGTCACCTCAGTTTAGGATAGACCACTAGAATGTGATGATGCCATGTTGGTGCTGCTTTCCATGGTCGAAGACTCTTCATTTAATTTAGACAAGATTCCCACTGTAGCTACTCCACAAACTGCTCCTCCTACAGTCACTTAGAAACGAACTAAGCAGCAAGCTCAAAAAACAATCTACCCACCTCGGTAAATTCCTTCTGATCGATTAATAGTGGACAATATGGTATCGTTCAAATTTTATTCTTCTGAAGTTGAACATAAATGGGAGACTCTCACTAATATCAGGTTAGGTATTGACCACCCAATTAATTTAGATGAATTCCAACAGTATCGACAGGATGTTTTACTATTTGATAGGATGTTATTGCAAGCTGCTTTGCTACTAGAACATTATGATGCTGAATTGGTAAAAGAATTTTATTACAATTTGACTGGTGACTTATTGACTGATACTGCTTTGAATTATAAATTGGTGCATATACAGGGTAGGCGAATATAATTTGATGCTGATATACTAAATATTTTTATGAGATTTGATAATCTGATTGGAGATCGAATTTATTATGATAATTGGACTGTTTTGAATGATCTGATAGCTACTGTGTTAACTGGAGGAAAGTTAATTGCTTAGCCATCCAGTTCGATGCTACGCTCCTCTATGATGACACAAAGTATTTTATGATTTATAAGTTAGTTTTAGCTAACTGAATGCCCAGTATGCATGATGTTTCAGTTTATTTAGCGCAGGCAAAATGGTCTATGTCATTGGTACCGAGGTGAATTTCAATTTGGGCTGACCTATAATTGAAGCTATGCTAGTTATTAGAGGCAAATCACATTCTTTTCTTTATTTTCCTTGTTTGATTTCTCAATTTTTATATTCCAATGGTGTCCCTCGGTTTGAGATGAGTATAATTAAACCAGTCACCTTGATGAACATCTCGCTAAGAATTTCTAAGCAACCACGGATTATGGATTTACCCTACTTCACCTAGTCCTTCATATGCCTCAGGGACTTCCTTTATCAATCCTCATGCAGATTTTTTTTTTACTAAAATTGAGCAGGTTGAAGGCATTTTTCAAGTGGGACTTGATGTTCTTCATCAACTAAAATAATGGGTTCTTCAGTTCTTTGATGCCTCTTAACTTTTCTTTTTGGCATCCTTTGTCCCAAAGGGGGAGATGACTTGGGTTTGTATTTGGTTATTTTGAGATGTTTGTGAACGTTGGTTGTTTGTGAATGTTGGATACTTTTGTCTATGCTTGGAACTTGATGTTGGATTAAGTAGGAGTTCTTTTCTCATATGGATTATATGTTCAATTATTTCATTTAAGGAAAGTTTCTTACTTATGAAAAAAATGCCAAAAAAGGGATAGATTGTTAAGATAGTTTTTATATATCTTATTATTTAATTTTGGAATTTTGATTATTGGATCTTCAAGATAATGATTAAAAATCCAAATTAAGATGAGATTTAACTAACTAATACTTCTTATTTGAATTGGACTTTTGGATAAGGGTTTAAGTGACAAAGAAGGGTTTAAGTGACAAAGAAGTCTATCTTTAATAGAAGTGTGTGTGGATCACGCTGGTGGATTGAAAGGACATCGTGAGATTGCTGCAGATTGTGTTGTGGTGTGTGCATGACTCCAAGTCTGGACTCCTTGCATGTGACTGGGTCTTTGCCTCATTCTAGGTTGGTTATAGGTGTGTGTGAAGTGAGGCTATGGTCTGTTTGTTCTGGTAATTAAAACAAAGTGCATGAAAGCACTAACGTAGTGATCTCTATATTGATATAATCTCATCTTGAGCTGCAACGTTTGTTGATTGATTTCTTTGTGGGTGTGACATTTTGGAGTGGTGATGACTGGGTGTTGATTTTTGTTATGTGGCTCACAGCTAGATTGCTCTGCATATTTTGTGTTAAGGTTAATAGTGGTGTGGGGTCAGCTAGATTTTGTGTAATGGATTGTTTGCATGGGCAATCATACTTGATGTCTTCCTGCTACAGCTGTGAGTTAATATTTCTATTTGCGTGAATCAGCTTATAGTATGTGGTGACAACTTTCAGACCTGTTTTAGTGGAGCTGAACTTATCGAGAAGTTGTTTTTCTTTTCTTTCTCAAGTGTTCCCACTCATGTTGAATTTTGTTTAATCATTTGAGTTATTCATTTATTATTCGTTTGTTAAAAGATTATTGAGAAAAATCTTATGTTGAGATTAACACTAATCGGTCGTATTATTAGGTATAAATCACTTTCACGGGTAGTGAGGACGAGGGATAGTATAAATGGTTGAGTGGTGTCGGCTTAATAAATTCTTATATAAAAATATCGTTGTCCTTCGGTGAAAGTATTATGCTAGGTGAGGGTCTCATAGACGTAGGCAAAGTACACCGAACTACGTTAACAAATACTGGTGTTGATTTATTTTGATGCATTTAACTTTTCTACTTTTTTATTGTGTTAGAAATGACTGCTGTAAATCGAAGATTTTGCGAAACTACTAGGTCCTTCGGGATTTTCATTAAAGTTTTAATTTTTAAAATAAAAATATTTTAAAATTTTGATAACTATTTAAGAAATATATTTAAATACATGATTTACAAATTTATTTATTAAAGAATATTGTTTAACATATAAAATAAAAATATTTACGTAGTTTATAAACTTAATTTTTAAGTTTTTATAGTAAACTATTATCAATAATAAAATAAAATAAAATTAATATTTAAATTTAAATTTAAATAGTTTTTAAAATATAAATATAAATATAAAATTCTTGAAATCAAACGTACACTTTGACCTGGGTGGTCATTTGTAAATTTCCGGAGTTGGTGAAACCGAAACCACATTTTAGTTTGCACGCGAACTGACTTCACGAGGGTTTGGAAATTGGAATTGGTCATCATTAAACGATTATTACTTATGAGAGGCCGCCAAAGTTGGCCGATTCACGGAGTAGTCTCCAAAAGTTGTACGTATAATGCATATAGTTGAGTTGGATTGATTTTGATAGGTCCATATTTCTTGTTTCTCTTTCCCTTGCGTATGAAGTGTAAATGCCCAGCATTCAATGGACAACTACAACCCTTTAGACTTTAGAGCGGCAGATTCAACTATATCGAACAGAAACAGATCCCGGAAAATTTCCTTTGTCACTACTCTCAAGGTTGACTACAAGTTAGAATAAGTTAGAAACCTCACGATCGCATATTGGACATATTAAATGATTCACTTGCAGAGCACTAGCATATTAAATTTTTTTAATCTTATTTTCATTTCTTCCTACTAATTAATACTATTATTAAGTTAGTCGTTGGTACCTTATAAATAATTGTGCTTTGTCTTTTGGAAGGCTATTAAGATTACAATCTATTGATAACATCTTACAAACTATAAAGACCTTATTGCACGTTTATTTACTGTGTCAAATATAATAAAATAAAATTAAAAAGAAAAGCAAAGATGTGCATTAACCAACGAACACTATTTCAAAGAAAAGCAAACTGTGTTGTTCTTTTATTTTAAACCAGAACTTTTTAGGCACCGAATGGAGGATTATCTCTAATCACAGTTCTTACTTTAATGGAAGAATAATTTGCTCCTATAACTCAGAAAAGATTGATGTTTTTAAAAAAGAAGAGAGTGATCAGCATCTGCAGTTGGCTTGCCAATATCCAGGTTTGTTCCCCAAGTTTATTCTAACGCTGATCTATTCTGCTAATTTTGCATTTCAGAGATACATTCTGTGGTGAAATTTGAGGAGATTACACCTATCCATTAAGGAACCACGGCTTGTGGCGGGAGACTTCAACTGTATACTCAGTTCCAAGGAGGTTGAAGGCAAAAAGAAATTCACATTAACAGATACCAATGAACTCACACAATTTCTCTGGGGAGTGGACCTGATGGATTTAAATTCAACTTGGAGACTATTTACATGGTCAAACAACCAGCAGGGAATTAAGCACATACTCAAGAAGCTTGATAAAAGTCTTGTGAATCCTAAATGGCTCAATACTTTTCCTCAATCCTCTGCACATCTTGGGGAAATATTGATAGCAGACCATGTCCATATCTTAATACATCCCATGATAGATGTCGATTTTTTAATGGGATCACTCAATTCGGTGGTTTCTTGGATTTGTTAAATAGATGTTGATTGCAAGAGGTGACAAGCCACAAAGCTTACTGGCTAATGACCAAATTAAGAAGCACCAAAGCTACTATCAAAGCATTTTCTTGAAACAGATCCCAAAATTTGGTAGTTTTTGAGCAACAAGTGCAAACTGAATGCTATAACTATCCCTATGAAAAAGAACTTAGAGAAAGGGAACTTAAAGCGCTTCAAGTGTATCAGCAGGCAATGCAACTACACAACTCCATTCTAAAACAAAAATCTACATTGAATTTGTAGGCATATTCTAACATATATTCAACAATAATATACATTAGAATAAGCATATAAAATAAATGTGGAAGAAAAATGAAATACCTCATGTCGTTATTGTTATTACTTGAAAAGCTGCATTTTTTGAATTCTTCTAAGCTCTCAAATCCCCAATACGATGGTGTATGTCTTTCAAAAGAGAAAAGAAGCTTAGGGACCCAAAATGTAAGAAAACAACTTATATAAATGTGCTTTCATCAAGCACAATATCAGTTACCATAAAACCAAGAATTCATACCCATTAATTTACATAACGTTTGGACCATTTATGACACAAGAAGAGGAAAAGTTCTCATAGAATTGGCTTCAGCATGGTCTTTCAAATACACAATATTTTCATTCAACTATGATGGCTAGAAGAAACTCTAACAGAATTACTAGTTTGCAAGATAGTTCGAGTGATCTACAAGCTGAACAGGAAGTGTTGCTGGAGTTGGCTAGGAGTTTTTTCAACAATTTAATGGGGCCTGGTGCGACCGATCAACCTACAGAAAATATGAAAAGAATTCTTTCAATTTCTCTAAGACAAGAACTTACTGTCCATTCATTGAAGTAGAATTTAAGAAGACAGTTTCCAGTCTACACCCTTCGAAAGTCCCAGGCCCAAATGGTTTCTCAGCTTGGTTCTTTCAATCTACGTGGGACATAGGTCACCTTTTTACTGAAACAATATTGCAATTTTTCTTTTCCAATAAAATGCATCGTGAAGACAATAACACCTTTATTTGTCTAGTTTCGAAGAAGAAATAGGTGCAGACTATAGGAGACTTTAGGCTAATCTCTTATTGTAACATACTCTACAAAGAGACTGCAAAACTTTTGATGGACAGACTAAAAATGGCACTCAGTGATATTATCGAAGCTCACCAAGGTTCTTTCATTCCAGGGCGTAACATATGTGATAATATCATTCTCCTACAGGAATTGTTAGAAGATTACTCATCGGGGAAACACATTAGGAGTTGCATGTTGAAAATTGACTTCTTCAAAGCCTACGATACCATTGATTGGAAATTTATAAAGACATGTTTGATTGCCTTGGATTTTCCAGATATCTTTGTGAAATGGATCATGGAATGTATCCAATCTTCTACCTTAAGCGTCCTAGTTAATGGCATCCCTTCCAAGCCTTTCAAGAATGCCAGGGGAATTCAACAAAGGGATCCCCTGTCCGCTTATCTCTTCACCATTGCAATGGAAGGAATGTCCAAACTTCTTAAATTACTCATTGTGGCTAATGATCTTATATTATTCAATTCAGCAAGTAGAGTCTCCATCAACATCTTAATGCAAGCTTTGAAGTTATTCTCAAAGTGGTCGGGTCTTAATATCAATATGCACAAAAGTTGTATGTATTTATCAGCTAATGTTAGCAACCATTTGGAACTTAATGGAGCAACAAGTTTATGCATTCAACCTCCTTTTTGATATTTGGGTGTGCCTGTGTCTACTTCAAAGTTGAAGTAATTAGATTGCATTCCACTTATGGAAAAGCTCAAATTCAAGATGAATTCCTAGTAGAACAGGCACTTATCTTATGCAATGAGGATAACTCTAATTATTTCAGTCTTGAGAAATCTACACATTCACTGGACAGTGCACCTTGCTCTTCCAAGAAAGTTTCTTAAAGAGATTGATAGATTAATGAAAGTGTTTCTCTGGTTTGGTGCTGAAGCTGGAAAAACTACAAAAGTGAAATGGAGTGAGCTCTCAATTCCTAAGAAAAATGGAGGGCTAAGCTTCATTTCTTCCTCAACTATGTAAAAAGTGCTAGTGAGTAAGCGAATATGGAGACCTTTTTTGAATAAGGAAGCACTATGGTCCAAATGGATCCATGAGTACTACCTTAAAAATCTTAATTTTTGGCAGCTTGGCAAGCCCACTCTGTTCTTTTGATTATTCAATCACATGATGAAAATAAGGCATCTTATCTAGCCATATATTAAACATAGAGCAAACTGAGGAGGAAATACCTAGATATGGTTTGATAATTAGCTAGAAGTCAATCCGCTTATAAGCAATTTAGCTTTTACACATTTGAGAAATTGGTTGCCCTTAGAAGCGAGAGTCTTTATTCTAATACATGATGGTGAATGGTAAGGTAACTTCATGGGCTTCTCTACAGTGAATGAACTCTTTCCACAACTAGGGAGTTTTGACATGGATAGGGAAGATGTCATTTACTGGACTCCAAATCTGCACACATTTCACAAACCAAATCCTACTTTCTTGTGACTCCGGACAACCAGTTAATCAGTATGATTTAAAAGAATTTGCTTGTGAGAGTTAAACAATCAGCAATGAGATTAGCAAATGAAGTCCTAAACTAGTAGTAACTACTGCAGATAAAAGCTGGAACAAGATAAAATTTGAACCATCAACGATGGGTACATGTAATCCATTACTGCATGCTCATTGACCCATAATCCATTAACGTTGCTTCCTCTTTTCCTATCATAACCAAACGAAATATTACACTGGCAGGTCAAAGTACGTAGTTCATGACACATTGAAGTATATTTACTAGCTGATGAAGCAGTAGAAAGTGTGAAACATTATCAGCACTTGGTATAATTTGGATAGGATACACGCATTGTCCGAAAGATCTTCCATAATGTGTCTATCATGGCTTTTTTACCGAGGATCAAGCATGGTGACAGTAATATCATTAGTTGAGGTTGACTTATAATAGCTAGAAGAGGACTCTGGTTCAGGTACATTCCTTTCGGTGAAAAAACCCGGCTGCTTTGGTTGAGGCAATGTACTCTCTCCACCAAGCATCAGAACTACAGTTGACATGTTTGGCCTATCTTCAGGTCTCTGCTGCACGCATAGCAAACCTATATGAATGCATCGTATTATTTCAGAAATGATGGCTGCTTCAGTTGAAATATCCTCAAGTAGTTCCAGCGGCCTCTCTTCTAGCCAAAGTCTCCATGCCTACAACAAAGTTAAATGTCAAGTTCAGTTTTGGTTCTTTGTTTGTATAGAAAATATTTTAAAACCTTTCACTCATTGAGCCTCAAGGTTTGACAATTTTATGAGTAATGTTCCTAAAAGAGATCATTGAAACACTTCTTTGTGGTAGTAGATTTGAACAAACTTCTTCCATATAAGTTTATAGACTATGGTTTTACTTACATGTCCAAGAAGGTTGTGACGATGGTTTTGACTGTAAAATCCTCTGTTTCTTCTACCACTAGCAATTTCTAGTACTAAAACTCCAAAGCTAAAAATGTCAGACTTCACAGAGAATAGCCCGTCGACAGCATACTCAGGAGCCATATAGCCGCTGATAAGCAACATTTGTAAACTATTAGGCAAAAGGTGAATCCTTTTAGAAATAAGGGGAACAAATAGAACATAAGCATGCAAACTTACTATGTGCCCACAACTCTACTTGTGTTGGCCTCAGTTTGGTCACCCCCAACTATTCTTGCCATGCCAAAGTCTGAAATCTTCGGATTCAAATTATTATCAAGCAAAACATTGCTGGCTTTCAGATCTCTGTGGATAATTCTGAGTCTTGAATCCTGATGAAGATATAGAAGTCCTCTAGCAATTCCATCAATTATGTTCAAGCGCGTTTGCCCGTCCAGTAATTTGTTTCTTGTTGGGTCTGACCAAGTTAATTAACGTCAGTGTTATCCAAGGGAAAAAAAAGAAGGTGAAATTCTAATGAGATCCATCCAACACAGACAGGTGCACAAAACATACCAAAAATGAAGTAGTCTAAGCTTTTGTTGGACATGTATTCATAAATTAACATTCTTTCACCACTCTGAATGCAGCATCCAAGAAGCTTTACAAGATTGCGGTGTTGAAGTTTAGCAATCAATAGAACCTCGTTTTTGAACTGCTCCACTCCTTGTCCAGAGCCCACTGATAGTCTTTTCACCGCTATTTCTTGTCCATCTTGAAGCGTACCCTGGAGGTCATCTTTAATCATCATAATACTCTTTTTAATTTTTTCTTTTATCTACTAGTATAATACGCCTGATTTAATTGATCTACCTTATACACAGGTCCAAATCCACCTTCACCAAGCTTGCTCTTCACCGAAAAATTTTCCATTGCTTTTATTATGACACTCAATTCAATTGTTGGTAGCTCCAAGTCTTCTTTGGTGCTTCTATTGTTGACTTCAAATTCGAGGATGCTTTTCATACCATCTGAAATCCAACAATCTAATGGTTAACATTAATACAGTGGAACCATTTCAATCATCATAAACAAATAGCTATATCAACACACTTCGTTTTCTTTAATGGAATCAAAATCTTGTACAGATTTTATATTTTAAAAAAAGCAAATAAAAGTTTACCTTGTTTTTGTTTTCTTTTCCTTAAAAAGATCAGCAAAACCACGATTAGACCCACGAGGGATAAGGTGGAGCAGATTATAATTCCTATTTGTTTCACCTTTCTTAATTGCTTTTTCCTCTTCACGGGATCTAACACAATGAGTGAAAGAAACAATCACTTGATATCATAAAATGCTTGAACCAAACTACGCTAGTAATCTACCAAGGATTGAGATACCTATATATGAAGCAGACATTCGAATATAGATGTCTTGCCCTGACTCTGTCAAATCTCTCATGTCAATCAGGTCACTAAACCAAAGCAAGCATCCACTACCACCTGCCCTAATATCAGTATTGGCATAAGCCACACATGAGCAGTTCTTCAAGCACATATCTTCACATTCTTTGAGGCTCATGATGCTCGTATTAAACCACGAATTCGACGTGTCTGGGAGCTTCACGTCCATGTATTTCACAAACCCTTCTCCCTTGCGACAACTCAGAGGAGTAATTCGAACACAACCTTGAGAATAGTCTCTGAAACTCCAGTCTCTGGGGGACTTGGGCACGAATCCATCCATGCAAGCACATAGAGGAAAGTTGTTGATGTTGCATTTGGCATATGCGCCACAAGTTGCAAAATTGTCGCACTGATCTTCACCAGTTGCAAAATAACGGGCCCAGCTATGTGTCTGATCTATCCATGTCAATCGCTCCACGATTCCAGATACATTAACCACCAACCTTGAAACCACTGACTTATTGAAAAGTTTAATACTATAGTAAACCTCCTTTTCAGTTAATACAAACTCGTACTTGTACACTGGATTGGGTTTCATTCGCAGAGCTCCAGTGAAACGAATACCATTCCAACATCCGGCTCGAAATTGTACTGTACTTCCTTTCTTAAGCATCATTTGTGGATATCCACGAGGGTCTATTCCAAAAGTGAATTCGCCTCTGGCAGGATCGTCCGTGCTCTTCCATGATGATATAGACCAGTCCAGACCAGTAACAAAGTTTCTTCCAAGTTTCATGCCCTCTAGATTAGTAT
>JAOSBK010000206.1:49500363-49520673 GCA_027568895.1 Erythroxylum shatona
CATTATTAACAAAATTTACCAAAATTATTATAAATTAATTCTAATTTAATAAATAGTTGACAATTAACGACGTCTAAAGAATTAGACGTCGTCCAATGTCTATTTCCTACGACGTCTCAACAACGTCGTTAAAACTAATACATTCCCTGACGTTTAGTCAAACGTCGAGAATTATATGATACTTCTACGACGTCTTAATCAACGTCGGAGAAAGTCAATTTTCCCCGACTTCTTAACAACGTCGTTAAAAATCAACAATCCCTGACGTTTTAATTAAACGTCGACCATTAAGCGCAACTTCTCTGACGTCCTCTTCAACGTCGCAAAATCATTAATCTATATACGACGTCTTCATACAGACGTCGGAGTAACCTATTAGCTACCGACTTTCTACGACGTCTATTGTGACGTTTTATTAGACGTCGTAGATGGTGTTATGCGACGGCGTAAGAGATTCTACGACGTCTTTTAGACGACGCAAATTGTATGCTTCTGTTGTAGTGGTTGTTGATGATTTAACCAACAATTGCCACATTGAAGGGGGGTTGGAATCAATTTACAAGAAATGATCGAGGGTTTCTGTTTCTTCAATTGTTTTTGTGTTTTTTTCTTCTTATTTAGGTAGAGAGTTAGATGGTTGGGGATCATAATAGATGGGGGTGTAGTAGGACTCCATTTTCTTTCGTTTTTTAATTATTAATTTCTATATAACGTCACCAATTTGATACTAGCTTTATTTTCTCTTGTTAAAATTCTGGTATCGTAATAGCTGCTTCCTTTGGCCTCCATGTTCGTCAATGGAGTTTTAGCATTTACCTGATATTTTTGTCCTTGCGTTTTTGGGTTTAACAAAGTCTACTTATATGAACGTTGGTTTTGTAAATTTACTTGATCATTTCAATTTTCTAAAGAATAAAATTACATGAAAATTGCATATATAGTGCTTAATCTATATACTGTGTCACATTTAAGAGATGTTTGTAAAGGTTCTAACGAAATTTATCTTTGAAGGGAGACTTTTAAATGTGTTTAAGTATGTTTGAGGTAAAATTTGTCAAAAAGATATACTTTCATCTTTGAATATGTTTTTCAAGTAGTTTAGTTGACCTATATCGAATTACATTAATGAATGATGAGCAAAGATGTGTACTTTGAAGCTAGAACTAGTCATCGTAATTAGGATTAGCAATATCACTCGAGTTTAGCCTAAAGTCAATTTAAAAGAGTTAATATAGAAAAAGGGATAGGATTTCATATAATAGAATGAAATTGGACCATTATATAGAAAGTGATATTTGAGAAACAATTAATGAGCATTTTTATTTATTAATATGGTAGAAGTTGAATATATTTCAATACTCAATTATGTAAATAATTGCATGAGATTTCTTAGTTATCCCAATGCTTATAATTGGTTCTAAGTATGCTTCTCGTACTACTTGTTGAATAATGATTTCTTATCACAATTGAATTCATCCAATAACTTAAGAAGTGTTGATGTATGTGAAGAGTTGGTATATATTGAAATAGTATGAGGTAAAATCTATAATTTATGTATTGATATCTTACTTTTATGGCTTCAATAACTATCTCCATATGATTGTATATTTTCTTTGTTATATTATGATATACATAGATAATGTAGACATAGATGTGGTTGCTCATCAATTAAAAAGTTTACTCGAAGAAATATTTGATGAATAAAGGTATATCTATTTGTTAATAATCATGTAATTATTTAATCAAATTTTTTTCTATAATTGTGTATAATTTCTATTATGAGTTCTTTTAAATATAAAGGAAGTGATGTAAAGTGATGGCAAAGAGTTGAATTGTTTTGACATCACTTAGTCATAAATAAATATCCAAAATTTTGTCGATTGTTTACGCTACCAATCATATGTGTGAATAATAATATTTTATATATTAAATATCTGAACAACTTAAACTCATGGACCTACCATAACTCAAAAGATTGAACCTTCAAAAAGGCATAATGAGGACTCAATTGGCTTTATAAGGCCACCTACATTAGATGTCTTATATTGTTTATCAATGGAAATTTTAACTTCAAAACCAAGAGGTCTTTAAAAAAGGGAGAAACTTTTTCGTGTTTTTTAGTTTTTCACTTTAATAATTTCTTTTCTTTCCTATAAGAACAAAAAAAGTTCACTTTTAGCATGTTTATTATGAGGACTTTACGGTAATGAAGATAGATTTTGATTTCATTTAAGTGAGAACTTTAGGAAGTGTTATGAGTGATGACAGATTAGATGACAAAGAAGCCTATTTGAATGCAGAAGTGTTACATGCTCTATATGAAAATTTTGCATATTTTTACCATAGGAACCATGTCTTCTAGGTTTAGGTTTAATAACTTTTCTCTCTTAAGCTAAATAATTTCTTAAAGTTCTTTGTGATTATATTTATATCATCCTCATCACTCTTACTTATATAGATCTTACATATAATTTTCCTCCTTCTTAGAGACATTAAAATCACCTCTTCTTGTTGAAGTTAGCTCCCTTTCATGTAATTCATTCATCTACTTCTCATAGGTTAGTGATTAGATTAGCTTTTTAAATGGTATGGTCCTTAATTATTATATTTTTGTTTATTGTATTTCTTACAGCCGTGTTCTATATTGAAGAGCAACGATAATTGTCCAACTTCATTCGTCTTCTTTGTAGTTTACGATTATCCTTCTATTAAGGTAAGTCATTTAACTAAGTAATGTCTACAATGTGATCTATTTTGTGATGTTCTTTGCAATTTTACCTATAACAATGATTGATGAGATTTTAGGCTGAGGTATAATAGTGTAAGTATTTATGTTTGGGCATTGTATAAATTGAAACATAAAGACTAGAGCTTATAGGTGATTAATTCAAACTTACTATTAACATAAGAAATTCATGTAATTTACATGACAATTATTTGCATAATAAACTCCTAGGATGGTATATACGATGGAAACCTATGATGTAGCTCCCATGGGGCTTATCGATGAAAAATTTCACGAGCTTAGGAGTCACATTAAGAACTTGCTTTCTGAATTCATAAGGTGTAACAATGTCATGTGCCATAGTGCTTTTTAAAATCAAACTTCGGAAATCAACTTGTAGGTGATTAATGCAAACATAGTTATCTTGGTTTTGTATGTTGTTATTTGGAATATTGTTAGAATGATTGATAGTTAGATAGATGAATTATATAAGTATTTACTGCATATCGAATAAGTTTGTATAATTAAGGATGATTTGAGACATAAAAAACCCTTAGAATGGTATATAGGTTGGAAAATTGTGATGCAGCTCCCATGAGCCTTATTGGTGAAAAATTTCACAAGCCTAAGAGTCACAATAAGAACTTTCTTTCTCAATTCATATGGTGTAAAAATGCCACATACCATAGTGCTTGTTTAAAATCAAACTTTGGAAATCAACTTGTAGGTGATTAATCCAACCATAGTTATCTTGGTTTTATATGTTGTTATTTGAAATATTATTAGAATGATTGATGGCTAGATGTATGAATTACATAAGTATTTATTGCATGTCGAATGGGTTTGTATAATTATGGATGATTTAAGGCATAATAAAGCCCAAAGATAGTATATAGGGTGAAAACATGTAATGTAGCTCCCATAAGGCTTATCGGTGAAAAATTTCATGAGCTTAAGATTCACAGTGAGAACTTGCTTTCTCGATTCATATGGTGTAATGATGCCATGTATCATAGTGCTTGTTTAAAATCAAACTTTGGAAATCAACTTGTAGGTGATTAGTGCTAAAATAGTTATCTTGGTTTTGTATATTGTTGTTCGGAATTTTGTTAGAATGATTGAAGCTAGATGCATGAATCACATAAGTATTTACTACATGTCAATTGATTTTGTATAATTATGGATGGTTTGAGGCATAATAAACCACAAAGACAGTATCTAGGCCAAAAATTTGTAATTTAGCTCCCATGAGGCTTATTGATAAAAAATTCCATAAGCCTAGAAATCACGACAAGAACTTGCTTTCCCAATTCATATGGTATAACAATGCCATATACCATAGTGCTTATTTAAAATCAAACTTTAGAAATCAACGTGTACGTGATTAATAAAAACATAGTTATCTTGGTTTTGTATGTTGATGTTTGGAACATTGTTAGAATGATTGATAGTTAGATGTATAAATTGCATAATTATTTATTGCATACCAAATGAGTTTGTATAATTATGTATAATTTGAGGCATAATAAACCCCTAGAATGGTATATAGGCTGGAAACTTGCGATGAAGCTCTCATGAGGCTTATCGATGAAAAATTCCATGAACCTAAGAGTCATAGTGAGAACTTGCTTTCTTGATTTATATGGTATAATAATGTCACGTACTATAGTGTTTGTTTAAAATCAAACTTTGGAAATAAACTTGTAGGTGATTAACATAAGCATAGTTATCTTAATTTTGTATGTTGTTGTTTGAAATATTGTTAGAATGATTGATGGCTAGATGTATGAATTATATAAGTATTTACTGGATGTCGAATGAGTTTGTATAATTATGCATGGTTTGAGGCATAATAAACCCTAAGGATGGTATATAGGTAGAAAACCCATGATGTAGCTCCCAAAAGGCTTATCGGTGAAAAATTCCATGAGCTTAGGAGTCACAGTGAGAACTTGCTTTCTTGATTCATATGGTGTACCAATTCCACTTACCATAATGCTTGTTTAAAGTCAAGCTTTGGAAATCAACTTATAGGTGATTAATGCAAACATAGTTATCTTGGTTTTGTATGTTGTTGTTTGGAATATTGTTAGAATGATTGATGGATAGACGTATGAATTACATAAGTATTTACTACATGTCAATTGAGTTTATAATTATAGAAGATTTGACGCATAAGAAACCCTAAGGATGGTAAATAGGCTAGAAATCCGTGATGTAGCTCCCACGAGGCTTATCAATGAAAAATTCCATGAACCTAAGAGTCAATGAGAACTTACTCGCTCGATTCATATGGTGTAACAATGTCACATACCGTAGTGCTTGTTTAAAATCAAACTTTAGAAATCAACTTGTAGGTGATTAATAAAAACATAGTTATCTTGGTTTTATATGTTGTTGTTTGGAATATTGTTAACATGATTGATGATTAGATGTATGAATTACATAAGTAATTACTGCATTTTGAATGAGTTTGTATAATTATGGATAATTTGAGGCATAATAAACCCCTAGGATCTTATAGGCTAGAAACTAGTGATGTAGCTCTTATGAGTCTTATTAGTGAAAAATTCCACGAGCCTAGAAGTCACAGCGAGAAGTTGATTTCTCAATTCATATGGTGTCATAATGCCACATACCATAGTGCTTGTTTAAAATGAAACTTTAGGAATCAACTTGAAGGTGATTATTGAAAACATAGTTATCTTGGTTTTGTATGTTATTGTTTGGAATATTGTTAGAATGATTGATGGTTAGATGTATGAATTACATAATTATTTACTACATGTCGAATGAATTTGTATAACTATAGTTTATTAGAGGCATAATAAACCCCTTGGATGGTATATAGGCTGAAAACCCATGATGTAACTCCTATAAGACTTATCGGTGAAAAATTCCATGAGGTTAAGAATCACGACAAGAATTTGCTTTCTCAATTCACAAGTGTAAACAATTTCACGTACCATAGTGCTTGGTTGGCATATTATTTTATTTAACTGATACTCATATATGTTTTGTTTGCATAATTATGAACTCATATGGTGGGATAGGTTGGTTTCAATTTGGAGGGAAAATGGTTAGAGACATATAAAAACTTAAGGGATGTTCTGTAAAGTAAATATTAAATGTTCCGTAAAATTAGGGGAAATGAAGGATAGTAACTATGAAATCACTTTTTTAAATAACATTTTTGCATAAATGAGTAATTTTGATAGATCTTGGATGTATAAACGATTAACACCCGATGGTTTTATTAGTCCTGAGTTTGTTGAGGGAGCTTTTATTCACTATGCATGAAGCTTTTATTCACTATTCATGTTCTCAACCTACATATATGGATGATCCAAAGATCAAATGTCCATGTAAAAAGTGTAAACATATTATTTTTCTTCTTATTGATGAAGTGAATCTCCATTTGTTAAGAAAAAGGGTTTGTTCCAAATTATTTTGAGTGGACACGATATACAGAGCCATTTATTTGTAGCACCTCAAGGGGTAATGAAGTAAACTCATCAATAAATGTGGATGGGTTTGAAGGGGGACTGGATTTATTACAAATAATGTGAATGCAATTGAAAATCCTTACACCCAAATGGTTTATGATGCAGTCAGTTATATCTTTCAGACAAATATAGAAATTCTTGAAGAAGAACGAAACCCATATGCAAAAAGTTTTTTTAACTTGTTAAAATCAACTAACCAAGAATTATGGCCAAATTATAAGACCATGAATCAATTATCTTCATTTACTCGAATATTGAACATAAAGTCTGAAGGGCATATTTCTGATCAAAGTTTGGATAAAATTCTTGCTTGGTATGATGAATCATTGCCTCCTAATAATACAGTGGTTGATAATTTCTATAATATGAAGAAACATGTTAGGGGTCTTGGTTTGCTAGTTTAAAATTTTGATTATTGCAATTTTGGATGTATGTTGTTTTGGTGAGATGACGTGAAATTACAAAAGTATAATTTTTTTTTTCAATCTAGGTTCAAACCTATAAAACGTTATTTGAAACAAAAATTAATACCCTAGAAGCGAATGTATTATTTCTTGCTAGCTCCAAGACTTCAAAGACTATATGCCTCTAATGTTACTTCATCTCACATGAGATGGCATAATGAAAATGAACAGGATGATAGAATAATAAGTCATCCATTAGATGCACTCATATGATAACATTTCAATAACACCCATTTTGAATTTGCAGCTGAAAGTTGAAATGTTAGGTTGAGATTGTAGACAGACAGATTCTTGGAATTTGGCCGACAATATTCATCATGACTAATTATAATTAATCCTTATAATTTGCCCCCAAAGATGTATATAAATGAGACATATATGTTTTTAATGGTGATTGTTCCAGGGGCTACGAATCCAAAACATAAAATTGATGCTTTCTTACAATCATTGGTCTCTGAATTGTATCATCTTTGGAAATTTGTTGTGGATACATAAGATATGTCTCCTAAGAATTTTTTTTTTGTTGAGAGCAACTTTGATGTGGACTATTAGTGATTTCTCTATATATGCTATGTTGTCCAAATGGAGCACAATAGGGAAATTGTCTTGTCCTTTCTGTAGCAATGATTCTGATGCGTTTTATCTTCCTAACGGGGCCAAAACATCTTGATTTGACAACTAGAGGAAATTTCTTCCTCTAGATCATTCATTTAGTCACAATAAACAAAAATTCTTTAAGAATATGATGGTTTAAACATGTCCTCCCCCTCACAAAGCTAGTAAAGATATATTGCAGGAGATTGATGAATTAAGGTTATTGAAAGTTATAGAACTTGAAACTGAAGAAGTTAATAAAAGCATTAGTAAAAACTTCGGTTAGAGAAAACGAAGTATCTTTTGGGATTTTCCATAATGAAAAACTAATTTGATACATGATAATCTAGATGTAATGTAAATTGAAAAAAATATATTTGACAATTTGTTTAACACCATAATGAAAAGGGAGGACAAAGAACAACGCAAATCACAAGTTGATTTAAAACTTTTTTTGTAAAAGAAATGAGTTAGATAAATATATTTACACTGATAAATATCCAAAGACATGTTACACTTGGATAAAAAACAAAAGAAAATTTTATATGAATGGTTGAAAAGTCTAAAATTTCCTGATGGTTATGTTTTGAACTTGGCATAGTGTGTGGATATAAGGAAGTACAAATTATTTGAGACTAAAAGTCATGATTGTCATATGATTATGAAAAGACTAATTCCAATTACATTTCAAGAGTTACTATCGAATAAGGTTTAGGAAGCTATAATAGAAATAAATTTGTTTTTCAAAAACTTAAAATCATCTGAAATAAAGTTGACTTAAATGAAAAAACCAAAAAGGGAAATTATAGTTATCTTGTGCAAATTAGAAAGGATTTTCCCTTCAAGATTCTTTGACTGTATGGAGAATCTACCCGTTACATTTAGCACACGAGGCTAAACTTACTGGTCTAGTTCAATATCAATATATGTATCCATTTGAGAGGTAATTATAGTTAATATTTAAATAAAAATTATAGCATGTTTTAATCACAGAATTGTAGTAACCCTATATGTAATGTAGGTATTTGCATCATTTGAAGAAAAACGTAAAAAGCAAGGCTAGAGTTGATGATTCGATATGTAATGTTTATTTAATGGAAGAAGCAAGTACATTTTGTTCACATTATTTTGAGTCGCATATGCACACAAGAGAAAGAAAAGTTCCTCGTAAGGACGATGGGGGAAAAATGGGTGATGTTGATAATAACTTATCCATTTTCACATATCTAGGACAAATATATGGACATTTAACAAGAAGAATGTTAACAATAAAAGAAATAGAGGCTGCCTATGGTTACATTTTATTGAATTGTCAAGAGGTTCATCCTCTAGCATAGTAAGTTTAAGTTGATTTTGAAATAAATTATTTGAGTTTCCAAAGTTACTATTGTTCACAACTAAAATACATAATAATGTTTTTAGATTATATAAGCAATAGTTACACGAGTTAATGTGCAAAACAACACAGGATGATACTAATAAAGAAGTTGAAAGACACTTTCCTTGATGGTTTGAGAAATATGTAAGTTTTACTTGTACTAATTTAAATGATTGAATTATTAAATCAAAGTGATTAGATGACATTTTACTACTTAATATGATAAATTGTTTTTTTTTTTTTTATGTAGGCCTTAGAAACTCCAATAGAGAACAAGTTCATATCTAATCTTACAAAAGGACCTTTGCAAACTGTTAAATCGTATCTAGTGTATTTTGTTAATGGATACAAATTTTATACAGAATATCATGGTTATAGCATGGTAATAGTAAATAGTGGGGTTTGCGTATAGGGAGAATTGATGGATTACTATAGTAAAATTTTTGAGGTACTTGAAATTATGTACCCTACATTTCCAATAAAACAGAGTGTGATATTTAAGTGTGAATAGTTAGATCCAACTCCTAATGTTGAAACAAAAGTACACAACCGATATAATCAAGTTGAAATCAACCAGCAAATAAGATTTAGGCAATTTAAACCTTTTGTGTTGGCGATACAAGCGATCTAGGTGTATTATGTCCCTTTTCCTAGCTTATAACGAGATAAATCGGATTGGTTGGTCGTATGCAAAGTCGTATGCAAAGTAAAACCTAAAGGTATTTTTGAATTACGAGAAAAAGGAGAAAATAAGAGAGTTAAAAGTGAAACATTTCAGGAAGATGTTTATGAAATAAATGCATGTGTAACATATGAAGATAATGAACCTTTGAACAATCCAAATAATGAATATGTAGACATTTCATCAGGAGAAGATGAAGAGGGCAAAAGATCTGAAGAGAAGCCTAAATTTGATTCTAATTTTTTGAAAAAAGAAGATGATGATTTTTGATTTATAATTAAGTGTTGATAATGATTAATTTGTGTTTGTAATAAAATATTATATGAATAAATCTATTATTGCATCAACAATATATTGTTATATATTGGATTTATATTGTTCTATTATTGGAAAATTCAATAAAATATGAATTTTAGGTTAAAAATATGCCATCAATGAGAAAACATGATACAATGCGACCAAGGTTTAGGTTATAATGATTTGAAGAAGTTAATGCGTTTTCAAATGAAGCATCACGTTGTGCAGATGCTACTGCACATCCAGATGAGACATCACCTTCTATACTTGCTGCTATATCTATACCATCCACCACCACTATATCGACAAAGATATCAGGGGTAAATGTTGAGGATGAAGGACGCAACCTACAACTAAGTACTAAAGTAGTTGATGGAAGAACATATAATACAATTGTCAACAATTTGTAAGTAAAATTCTAAAAATTTTGTAATACATGATAACATTATAGGTCTATACTGAAGTTATAGGTTTTAATTTGAAAATAATCTAAAATAATTTATACAATAGGTTGGTTCCATCTGGAATGTGCTCAAGAAATATCTCATCCAAGTTTTAGGAGAGGATAGATCTTGAGGGTATATATGGAAAAATATCTCTCAGCCGACAAAGGAATTTTATTATCAGGAGTTTAGGTACACAAAATATATTCTTTAATATTTTTATTTTATGTAATTTTATACATTAATTAGATAAATATTGTCGTTTGTAAGTACTTATTGCATGTTTTTCTTTTTTTCTAGAAAGAATTTTTTTGGGATCCAAAATTTGATGTTGTAATTTATAATATATGAAAGAGGAAACTTGTAAATGTTTATAGAGACTTTCTTGCTTCAATACACAAAAATGGTATATGACCACCATATATATCTAAAGAAATATGGAGTCGTTGACAGTAGTATTGGGTATCACCCGAGGCAATATCAAGTTCAGAGTGCAATTCTACCAACAGATATGGTGGACTAGACAAAGAGAGCCTACCTGTACACATTGGAGGAACTTTAACCCATAAGGAGCATGCACTTCAACTTGTACTTATCAAAACTTTACACTTATAATCTGATTTTTGTACTTTGATGGATAAAGTTTGATTTCAATGTAATTTGATGTATAAAATTTTAAATGAAAACATATGTGCATCATGAAGAAAAATAATGTTATAAATGTCTTGTACCATTAATGGTTATGTTGTTGAAATTAAATTTTTTTGTCTAACAGGAGGTATATATCATAAAAATAGAGAAAATTTTACTGAAATTTTTGTAAATTATAGTTCACTTATAACAATTTATTCTATTGATGGAAAAGTCTACAGGCAGGAAGCAGATACTACACCAGCTCTTTTTGCATACTCACACTAAGAAGCATGATGGTATGACCTTCGTCAACACTTGATGTTGACAAGTTCATGCATGTAAAATATATACTTTAATATTAATTTTTAAAGAGTATCACTTATTAACATAAACAATTATAATGATAGGGCCAAATACAAGAAAGCATTGAATGATAGTCTCATAACTTCAAAATTATTGATGAGAGTCAGGCGTATCTTGATACAGTGGGTGGTAGGAACCACCGTGGAATGATTTTTGGCTTAGGTTCATTTGTGAACACATGTTATTTGCAATCCTCCACATTCACTATAGTTGGATTTAGTAAACAGTCTGCATCAAATGAGAGAGTCCTCCAGCTTGAGATCAAGGTAGAGAGGCTGGCAACTCAGTTGCAACAGTTGATGGAGTACATAGCCTAACTCCATAATGAGATCGATCAATTGAAGGGAAGGACAATACCTTATCATAGCAGTCATAGTATTCGCCTTCACTACCTGTATAGTGAATGTATTTGATGTTTTGCTACACTTAAGTTTTTTGTATAAATTCTTAGTTTACAGTTAATTACAATAAATACTAATTCAAGTACGTTTTATTTTTTTTTATTATATTAACAATTAGGATAATTGTTTACATTATATTTATCAATCAATGTTATATTATTTACAGAAATTAAATATACAAAAAATCATAAGACTATGAACAGAAAACTCGGGTAGGAAGTGAGAAATGGAAGTGGAAATTTATCAAAGTTAAATTTCCTAGCTGCACTACAATATTTTGTTGCTAATTGGCGACGAGATGAAAACTTTCGTCGGTACATTACTGACGGAAAATATCGTTCTATCGCTAATTAGTGATGGAATAAATAAATTCGTCTATAAGTTATCAACGAAATATATCACTCCGTCGATAAAAATTTAGCGATGGTTAATGTTTTCCATAGGTAAATTTAGTGACAGAAACATATATATCTATCGTAACTTTAGCGACGAGCATACAATTTACCGTCAGCAAATTCACCAACGAAATATTGGAATTCCTTCCACAAAGTAGCTACATAATTCTATAAATCCGTATGTAAATCTTTTTTAACTTATCGACATAAATCCAAAATTTTGTCCCTAATGGTACTGACGGATACATAAGTTGCCATTGCTAAATTTACCAATGGTCGTTTTTTCGACGTATTTTTCCATGGGTAATTTCTATCGCCAAATTTGTTTCCCGAAGGAAAAGCTTTATTTTATGTCGATAATTTCAGCCACAAAAATCTTTTTTCTTGTAGTTTCAAACTATTAATTTGAAAGGATGGAAAAGAGTAAAATGATACTGTGGAAGTTGTAATCCTAATACAAGTTGTTGAAAAATACCAAATTAAATAGTAAGGGTCTAAGGCTTTTTCTCACTTTTTATTGGAACTCCATTTTGTGACAACACTTCCAAACTAAAGTAGCACTACAGAGAGGTATCCATTTGGCTAGTTTACAAAAGGATTAAAATACACACAAGAAATAAGAAGATTTTATCAGGAGTGATAAATAATTTTTTTCAGGTTATGGTGTCCAATAAATAATTAATATTAATCAAAAGTGACAACAATAATAAGTAAAATAAATTTAGTTCACAATACAAGGAGACATAAGAATTTGTATGAACATTCGACTGGAGAAAAAAATTACAAAAATGATTACAAACAGTGTCAAAACTTTCGCTAATCAATTGCAAACAAGTGGATACAATAATTATTCTTCCCAACTCTAATTAAAGGTAAATATAATTATTATGGATGAACCTTAACTAAATAATTTCGAATAATCATTATCTAAAAGGTGGTAAATACAAATTTCTCATATGAAGAGGAATATATAAACAAAAATTTGACCATTAGATGTGAAAAGATAAGTTCCAAGAATAACGTACTAAAATTTTATACGATTAAAGGTTATATGGTTATCAACCAGAGTAATAAAAAATTCTACTACATTATTTTTTTTCTCTTTTCTTCACTTTATAGATCAATGCTCTCTTCTTTCTCTATTATAGCTCATAAGCTGCAAGAAAATTTCCATCCACTTATTCACACTTTATCATCCTCATTTTTCCTTTAAATGAGTACTTCAAGTACAGGTAAAGTGGGTAATTCAAATCTTGTGCTATATGCATATCATATAAGATAATCTCACATAGTAAAATACATGAAATTAGTCCAAAATAAAATATGGAGTTCTCCTTCAAGTTGGAGGAATAATCAATAAAGCTTCCTCTTACACTTATTTAAGGTGTTTGACCAAGCCTATTTTCTTTTGATAAATAATAAGCTTATCTTTTTACAAGATCTTCATTAATATATCTGACTCATTAAGATTAGTGTGAATCTTCATAAGTTCAAATAACTTGTCATCTACCACTTATAAAATCCAATGATACTCCTTGAATATATTTGGTTTGAAAGTTGTAAACAGTGTTCTTGGTAAGGGAATCACATTTAACTATCACAATAGATACAAATTTCTCTTGGTTCAAACTTAAATCTTTGAAATAATCTCTCATCCATATTAATTCCTTACCAACTTTGAGAACTACTATATACTGGGATTTAGTAGTCAACATAATAACATGCTTTTGTAACCTTGATTGCCAATAGTACATGCCACAACAAACTAAACTACAAGCAATTATCTAATTTGTCAAAAACGTCACATATAGCTATTGATGATGTTTCTATTTTATCGCATGAAGCATCATCAATTTCTTGTAGTGATAGCTTCCCTTATAAATATCATCAAGTACTTGGAAGTAGAATTAAGTTAATATTCCTGGACTTATCAACATCTGTATATTCATCTAACACAGGTAGTCTAGGACAAAAACACAAACACACTCTAGAAGTACCTCTGAGACTTTTGAAAATCTATTTCATACCTTCCTAGTACTTCTTTTCAATATTACTTGTGAATCTACTAATAATCCCAACATTTTGAGTTATATCCATCCGAATGTATACTATGACATACACCAAGCTTTCCATAGTGGATGCAGAAGGCACCTTTATCTCTTTCTTTATTTCATCACCTGTAGGACACTGACCAAAACTCAATTTTATATGGCTTACAAGTGGAGAACTCACGTGTTTACCTTTGTTTATGTTGAACTTTTCCAACACATTCCTGATATATCTTTCTTGTGATAGCCATAACTACTGCCTATAATTTACTTTGCAAGGCCAAGGTCCTTCATTGCAAATGACCTATTCAATGCACTCTTCAAGTTAGCAGTTTTTTTAGTATCAGAACCCATAATCAACATTGTCATTAAGATATAACAAGAAAACAAGAAAATCACTCTCTACATAGTTCTTAATAGGTACAAAATGATCTGCATACATCTTGTAAAACCTATAGTCTAATATAAAAGACTCGAACTTCTTGACCATTGTTGAAGTGCTTGATTTAAGCCTTCTAAGCTCTTTTTTAAATAATACACTGGGTTCTTATTCTCTTGACCTCAGAGCCTTCAGGTTGTTTTATATAAATTTTCTCCTCTAAATCATTATAGATGATTCTTGTTTTTCATTTCGATTTGTTATATTTCCAGCTCCATACTAACAACTAGCCAATAATAAATTAAATTAAAACATCTTCACAACTAGAGAGAAAATCTCATCAAAGCCAGTACCTTTATTTTGATCGAGGCCTTTATAATAATCTTTTCATTGTACCTAGGTGCTGAACCATCACTTCCAATCTTTAATTTAAAAACTAACTTGTTCTTGTGTTCTTTCTTACCTTTAAGCAACTTTATCAAGTTATAAGTGTGGTTCTTATGCAAAGATTTAATCTCTTTTTACATTACATTGTATCACTCCTTACTATACACATATGACATTGCCTTTTATAGCTCTAAGACTCTTCCCTATCACTCAATAGCGTATAGTCAGTTGTTGGATATCTGGAGGAAGCTTGTCTATGTCTAGTAGATCTCCTTCATTAAAGTTTTGGTTATATAAGGGGCTCTTTTATTGGTGGCTATTCATTTTCATCATCACCATCACTACCATTATGGTCATTTTCCTAGACATTTTATTGTTGTTTTCTCTAAACAATGTTTGAAAAAAAATAATATTTTAGTATACTGTGACAAGAGGAGAAGACTTAGGTTATTATGGCTTCTTATAGTCTTCAATGATCTTGTTTTCTATAAATATAATATCTCGAATTCTGACCACTTTCTTGCCAACTAGAACTCACAACTTATGCCTAGGATAATCTTATAAGTAACCAAGGTAGATGCATGGGTTTGACTTACTATCAAGCTTAAACCTCTTATTTTTGGGAATATGGACATATGTCAAACATTCAAAGACTCTCAAGGGCTTATAAGAAACATCTCTATGGATCCACACTCTATTTAGAACATCACTATCAAGTGGAATTAAGGGAGACTAATTAATGAGGTATAATATTATATGCATTACCTCTACCCAATAAAACTTTGGTAACTTTAACTTACATGAGAGTGCATATATCGAATTCTTTCTTGAATGGTTTTGTTCATTCTCTCCGCTAGCCCATTTAACTAAAGTGTAAGGCTGATACCCTAAGCATTGTAATATGCCTTAAATGTTCCTTTATATTCTCTATAATTATTACAAACTTGAGCTTTTGACTTGTTTCTCTCTCAACTTTGTCCTAAAACTCTTTAACTATTAATAGTAACTGATCTTTAATTTTTAACATAAAAGCCTATGGTTTTACAAAAACTTCATCAACAAAAGCAAAAAAAAAAAAAAAAAGTGTATCAAAATTTGACTTAGAATCCAAAATATAACTATCATTATGAATCCATAACATAACTATCATTATGCATAAGATCTATAATATGATATATTTTGTATAAAGTACAAGGATGAAATGATACTATATGTCATTTTCTAGCTAAACAATCAACATAAGGTCTTAAAGATATACCTTCTACATTATGGAGGAATTGTATCATAGTAAGGAAATATATACCTCTTTCAAGTATGTGACCAAGTCTTTTGTGTCATAACTCACTGGAATAATTACTAATCACATTGGCATCTCCTTGACACAATTTAGCTTGTGTCATATACAAGGTTCTCTACTTAGTTGCTTAGGCCATTATTGAACTCCTATTTATGACTTTTCATTTTTCCTTACTAAATTTACTAGAGAAGCCATCCTTACGGAGTACACTTACTAAAATTAATTTCAACATGATATCAAGAACATTTCTGACATCTCTTAACATTAACAACTATTGTATATTTTAAAGTACATTTTACATATGCTCATAATCTTGGATGAGCCATCATTCTCCATTTTAACTTATCCATAATCACTGCTAGTAAGAAGTACTCTCAATATGAGGTGAGATTATATGAGGAACCTAAATTAATCAGCCAAAAGCAATCATCGCAAGCAAGGTTCAAGCAACCTAAACTCCAAAAAATATAGTTTTTATCACTAGTAGTAATTGTTATGGTTTCCTCATCTTTTTATTATTGCTAAGATTTTTCATCTTTTTCTTTCTTCTCCTTAGTGAACTCATTTTTTCTCTTTCTATAATACTTTTGAATATGGTATGACTTACTACAATAGTGGTAGATGATCTTGCTTTTAGATTATGACCTCCTTATAAACCTGTCCCTATTGTGGGGCTTTAACTCTTACTTTTATCCTTATTAGATTCTTGGGCTACATTAGCCTTTTAATGGTAGAAGGTACCCATCTCTTTTCTTCTAGTCTCTTTGTTTAGTAAATTAACTTCGAAATCTCTACTATCAACTTTCTTTCTAAATTGGAATTTGGTAACGACACAATAAAAGTGTCCCAACTTTTCTACGATAAGTAAAGCAATAGCAAAGCCTACAACTTATCATTTAGAGACATTTTCATGGTAGACAACTGATTAGTTAAGCACTAAAAATTATTCAAATGTACTATTAAGCTATCATAATCTTTATATTCCAACTTTATAAGTTTCCTCATCAATGACACTTTGCTTAAGATATTATTTCTTTCATTATGGTCTCGAGTTTCATCTATAATTCGTAAGTATTTTTGTCATTGACAATATGTTAGAAGACACTTATATCAACAGATTGTCTAATTGTTCTAATAGCCTTTCGGTGTAAAATTTTTCAGTCACTTTCTAAAACATCAATTGGTATTGTTTGATACATAATAGGGTCATATAAATCCTTTATGTAAAGAATATCTTCTATGTTATTGTTTACATATAATAAACCTCATAATTTAAATAAATCATTCCTTGCACACTGCTTTTATCTTCCATTTTAACTAACCCAGCAAACCATACAAGCTTTAAAACTAAGCTTTGATACTAATATGTTGAAGAAGTGGACCAAAATATAAACAAGCAATAAGTAGAAGTTAGTGGAAGCAACAAATAAAAGCAATCTTTCCTCTAGTTGTGTTATCAAATGCATAATCAATACCAACTAAAAATCACAACAATAATAAGTAAAATAAACTTAGCTCATATTGCAAAGAGATACAAGGATTTACGAGGAAACCTTAGTGTGGAGGAAAAAATAATATGACTATTTATAAATGGTATCAAAACTTTCAATAATCAATAACAAATAAGTAGGTAGAATAAATTATTCCACCCAACCTTAACTAAAGGCAAATACAATTAGTAAGGATAAACCTTGACACAGTAAGTTCAAACAATGATCATCTAAGAGGGTGACAAATTCAAATTTGTATACAAGAAGGATTGGATAGATATTACCAACTTAGTGTTGGATTTTGATCTTGCATCACATGCATCAAAAATAGAAAAAAACGGTGGAAATATAAAACAAAACCTAAAAAGCCGAGAACTTTCAAGTGCCATTAGATCTAACTTTAACAAAACATAAACTTAAGATGTGTACCTTACAATCTCCTTTGTTCTTTGTTGCCTTCACATCTTCAGGTTGTAGTAAACCACAATGACCAAAGGAGGACGTCTTAATGATATCCATATGAAGAGAGAAGCCTAAAACCTCTTAGGAAGAATGGCTAGAACACATACAAAGTGCTAGCTTTGTGATGTATTCTTTGAGAAAGTGTTTATAGAGAGTGAGAAAAGATGATGAACGCTTCACCAAAAAGTTTCTTGTTTCTTACACCTTTTGGCCTTCCTCTAACCCCTAAAATTTATAGAGAGTTAATGGGAATTAGGTGATTTTTAATCCCACTTAATTTAGCATAAAACTTCCACCCCTTCTTTAAAGGTTAATTTTGTCATCTTGCTTATTAAAGGGTAATTTTTTCATCTTGCTTAATAAGCAAGATTCACATGTGTCATATGATTAACAATCAAATGACCCTAAACTACCACACTTGTATAACTTAGTCATACATCTCTCATATCTTGGATCCCTATCAAAAAATATTTTACTCATTCTTTGCATCTTCAATGAGTGTGACCCATTAGGTTCTCGGTTATGTTAGTCACTTGAATTAACACTTAATTC
Organism: Erythroxylum shatona; assembly: GCA_027568895.1. NCBI lineage: Eukaryota > Viridiplantae > Streptophyta > Magnoliopsida > Malpighiales > Erythroxylaceae > Erythroxylum > Erythroxylum shatona. The sequence continues at coordinate 49,518,860 of JAOSBK010000206.1, forward strand.
AAGCAAGTCATGAGTGATATCTAGCAATATATCATGTGTCACGACCCGGTACCATATCTAGCCCATGACAACTGCTATATAATTGGGCTAAGGATACTCACGGTATCCTTAATCCGACTATCAAGGCTAACTAAATATCTATTCTTTTCTCTCTTTTTTAAAATTCGGGCAACTCAACAATTGAGTTTTAAAAATCCTAAAAAGTTACAAACAATTTCAAACACACTTCTATATTCACATCCAACCACAACTTCAGGACTTTAAAGCCCACTTAAGACAATCTCAATAATAGTATCGAAAGATTCATACATAAAGTCATTTATAAAATATAAGGCAATCAAAAGTTAACTTACAAAATCATAAAGTGTATTTACATAAACACAGTTCACGAACCACTAGAAAACAAAAGTAACAACTAATAAACTACCCACATGTGGTAATACCTCGAAAATGTCAAAGACTACATGATCTGCTTAGATCTTCAAACTCACCAAATTAACCTGCATGGTTGGAAAGCGGAGGGGGTGAGTACACTAGGTACTCAGTGAGCAGGAAAAGCATATATCACAAATAGAATTCGATTATACCAAAATGGTGTAGATAATCTATGAAATGAATATATATCACATAGAAAACACATAGGCCCAGTCAATGAATCAATGTATACTAGTTAGGAACCATATAGGCCTAACCTATTAACTCACTCATCTGGTGAACATAGGTTCCAGTTCTAGTACATAAAAGTATAAAAGCATCATACGTATAAATCAAACATCGATAGGAAAACCAATAATAGGATAAGCTAAAACAATCATGTGTGACACCACTAGTTGGCCAAACTAATGTGCACACCCACCGATTATTGGTGTTGGCTCGACTTTCATTTGTGATGAGTCTGGACTACAGTCGACAACAACATCATGACCCTAGGTGATGACCTTGTCAATGTCCAAACCCTAGGTGTGGAATCACCTGCGAGTCTTGTAGAAAGGTGTCGATACGGCGATTCAACTTTCATGTACCAGCATCAAGGGTACGGGGGTGGTTTAATCAGTTGTGCCCAGCACACGATTGGCCAATTGTTTCCTCACCAGTTATAAAAATCGTATACAAAAATTAAATACAAAAATTAAATAAAGCATTATATTTTTATTTATCGGTTCAATCATACCATGGCTCCAAGCCAAAAGAGAACAAATACATGCAAAATACACGACTCGATTATGCCCATGTAAATTCTAAAACATTATTTCATGCAATAAAAGTTATCTTTTGCAATCCAAGTGCAAAGTTATTCAAAAATAGAGTTTCATGAAATAAAGCATTATTCTTTGTACTTTAAACTCAAATTTGTTAAAAACAATACTATTTCTCAAAATATGTAATAAAGATATCAGTTTCAAGAAACCATGTTGAAACATTATTTCATACAATAAAAGTTATCTTTTGTACTTCAAATGTATAGTTGTTCAAAACAATGATGTTTATTAAATACATAAATATAGTAGTATCCATTTGAAATTCAATTCTACCATACATTGCCTAGATTCAAAATTCACATACCAGTCATCATACTTGTCTTAGGATGTTTTAATCCTATTTGAGAAATACGGTTTCCCCAACTCACCTCAAAGAAGATATACTCTCTTTTAACTTCAACAATCCTTGGTACGAGTTCCCTAATTTACGGCTCCTGAGCCTTTATACATAAAAAGACATACGATGAAAATACTACTTAACATAAATTTCATATTTATACACCATCACATTAGCTTCTCTTTTGCATTTTCTAAGGCATTTAATGCCTTTAATCC
>JAOSBK010000206.1:49528418-49560462 GCA_027568895.1 Erythroxylum shatona
TTTATTTATTATTATGAGAATCAATCCTACTACTTCTGGTCCTGGGGTTTCCACGCTTGAAAAAAAGAACCTAGGACGTATTGCTCAAATCATTGGCCCGGTGCTAGATGTATCTTTTCACCCGGGCAAGATGCCTAATATTTACAACGCTCTGGTAGTTAAGGGTCGAGATACTGGCGGTCAACAAATTAATGTTACTTGTGAAGTACAGCAATTATTAGGAAATAATCGAGTTCGGGCTGTAGCTATGAGTGCTACAGAGGGTCTAATGAGAGGAATGGAAGTGATTGACACGGGAGCTCCTCTAAGTGTTCCAGTCGGCGGGGCCACTCTAGGACGAATTTTCAACGTGCTTGGAGAACCTGTTGATGAGTTAGGTCCTGTAGATACTCGCACAACATCCCCTATTCATAGATCTGCGCCTGCCTTTATACAGTTAGATACAAAATTATCTATTTTTGAAACAGGAATTAAAGTAGTCGATCTTTTAGCCCCTTACCGCCGTGGAGGAAAAATCGGACTGTTCGGAGGAGCTGGAGTGGGTAAAACAGTCTTAATTATGGAATTAATCAACAACATTGCGAAAGCTCATGGGGGTGTATCCGTATTTAGAGGAGTAGGTGAACGTACTCATGAAGGAAATGATCTTTACATGGAAATGAAAGAATCTAGAGTAATTAATGAAGAAAATATTGCAGAATCAAAAGTGGCTCTAGTCTATGGTCAGATGAATGAACCACCGAGAGCCCTATGAGAGTTGATTTGACTGCCCTAACTATGGTAGAATATTCCCGAGATGTTAATGAACAAGATGTATTGCTATTTATCGACAATATCTTCTGTTTCGTACAAGCAGGATCTGAAGTATCTGCCTTATTGGGTAGAATGCCTTCTGCTTTGGGTTATCAACCGACCCTTAGTACCAAAATGGGTTCTTTACAAGAAAGAATTACTTCTACCAAAGAAGGGTCTATAACTTCTATTCAAACAGTTTATGTACCTACAGACAATTTGACCGACCCCGCTCCTGCTACGACATTTGCACATTTAAATGCTACTATTGTATTATCAAGAGGGTTAGCCGCTAAAGGTATCTATCCAACAGTGGATCTTTTAGATTCAACGTCAACTATGCTACAACCTTAAATCGTGGGCGAGGAACATTATGAAACTGCGCAAAAGGTTAAACAAACTTTACAATGTTACAAAGAGCTTCAGGACATTATATCTATCCTTGGGTTGGACGAATTATCCGAGGAGGATCGCTTAACTGTAGCAAGATCATGAAAAATTGAGCATTTTTTATCCCAACCCTTTTTCGTAGTAGAAGTATTTACCGGTTCTCTGGAAAAATATGTCGGTATAGCAGAAACAATTAGAGGGTTTAAATTGATCCTTTTCGGAGAATTAGATAGTCTGCCTGAGCAGTTCTTTTATTTGGTAGGTAACATTGATGGAACTACTGCGAAGGTTACGAATTTAGAAATGGAGAACAACTTGAAGAAATGACTTTAAACCTTTGTGTATTGACCCCGAATCGAATCGTTTGGGATTCAGAAGTTAAAGAAATCATTTTATCCACTAATAGTGGACAAATTGACGTATTACCAAATCACGTGCCTATTGCCACCGCGGTGGATATTGGTATTTTGAGAATACGCCTTAATGACCAATGGTTAATGATGGCTCTAATGGGCGGTTTTATTAGAATAGGCAATAATGAGATTACTATTTTAGTAAATGATGCAGAAAAGGGTAGTGACATTGATCCACAAGAAGCTCAGCAAACTCTTGAAGTGGTGGAAGCTAACTTGGGGAAAGCTAAAGGCAAGAGACAAATAATTGAGGCAAATCTAGCTCTCAGATGAGCGAGGGCACGAGTAGAAGCTATTAATGTGATTTTGTAACTAGTTGGTGTGTCCGAATAATCAAAATAACTTCTATTTATACACTCTATTTTTATTTTCCGCTAATTGAATAGAATCACAGGTAGAATTGGATTCGAATACACCTAAAAATGAAATTGAAAAAAAAGAAAATAGAATGAAAAAGATCAAAAATCAAGAAATCAATAAAATAAAATAGGGGTAGAAAAACTTATTAGATATCATTGATTCTGATATCTAATAAGTTCTACCTACTATTGGATTTGAACCAATGACTCTCGCCGTATGAAAGCAATACTCTAACCACTGAGTTAAGTAGGTCATTTATCATCATAAAGAGAAAGAAATGGAACTCATCGCATCGATGGATTATAAATGTAATATCATTTATAATCAATACCAATCAAACGGATCAAAGAAATAAGTAGGATGTTGACAATTAAACTCGAAGAAGCCCTACTATCATGGGTGCTATTGCAATTAAAAGAATTCAGTTGGAAGGGAATGCAACTTTGCGAAATGAACCAGTATCTTTTCGGCCACTAAGTAAGGCTTCAAAAGTTGAGTTTGCGGTAATGTTGTGGATGACAACAGAGGAGAACAAATCGAATAAAGTTGAGAAAATGAAGCAGGAAAGAGAGAAAGAGCTGCAATAGATTTTGCAGGAGTTTGAACCCGTATTTTGTGAACCCAGCAAATTACCTCCTCGTCAAGCAGTGGACCATGGAATACCTTTGGAACCAGGAGTATCAGCTGTTAGCATGAGACCCTACCGATATAGGCATGCACAGAAAACATTCACGACATTCTCTTGGCCTTCCCCTGCATGGTCGCTAACACTAAGATTAGTCAGTAGGCACACAGTCAGAGTTGTATGAATGTTTATCTTTTTATATTAATTTTCTTAGTTGTTGAAGTACATTTAATCTTAGTTGTGTGGATGCTTATCTTTATGATCTTATTCCATTTTACAAGGGTGAGAATACAGTATTTGATGTTTCTCCTCCGGTAATGTCAATTTCTATGGAACATCAACATGTAGCAGTAGCCCAAAAGTTCCAAGTGAGATATTGTCACGTGTATGGTTTGGAGTTGGACAGCTTTTCCTTTGAGATGTTATTTCAACATTGTTCTTTATCTTTTTCCCCTAAACATTTGGAACGTATAAAATGCATTGTATATGGATAATATCTGATGGGTAGGAATCGTAGTTTGTCTTGTGATTTTATTTCGGTGTTATATGTTTAATGTAATGTCTCTCTTGAAGCAACAATTTAGATACTTTTTGGCTAGCTGATAGTACAGCAAATCTTTTACTTTGTGCCGCAATTGCTGTTTAAGCTGAAATAACTTAGTCATCATGACTTGGCTCAATAATATCATCGACCTTAGTCCTTCAAATTTTATGATACACATTCTAATCAAGTAGTGCGCTTTTAATCTTCTTCTCTGTATAGGTCACTAGATTTTCTGTTGCAAGCCGCTTAGTTGATGGAAATGAGATGGGTTTAGAGGATGCCTTATTGTTGATGGTCATGAAAGATGTATCACTGATAAAGAAGATTATTACAAGCTTGACCAGGTACTAATCCATCTATGATATGTATATCGGGGATGTGGTTATTTTGTGATCATTCCAGAAGTTGTAGAGCTCATTATTGATTTTCCTTGCATGGTCTTATTTCTTAAAATTTCCTTTTGCTAAGGTAGGCTAATGTGAATTTTTTTGGGGTGGTGACAGATATATATTGGAAGGCAAAGAGCTGGAGTTTTACGCGAAGAAGATCCAGAGGAAGAAGGGCGCCTAAGTTTTATATATCAGATTTTTGTTTCCACCTTACATTCCTTACTTTTGGATCATTTTGAGCAATCAAGACACACGTAGGTCCAAATAGTGTTATGGTTAAACTTTTGGTTAGAATACTTATATTTATCGTTGGGATTTGTTCAATTAAATGGTGCATTTTAATACGCCCAAGTCATTTCGTCATGTTCTTGTGATACATGAATCATTATTAAAATTAATGATATATTAAAAAATTGAAGAATTATTAAATAAATAAAATTTATAAATAATATTGAATAGTTATTAAATAAATAAGATTTAAAAATTGTATTTTAAAAAATAATTATTAAAATTAAAAAATTATTAAATTAATTTGATTTTCAAAAAAATAAAAAATAATAATAAAAACGTCGCGGAAGACATTTCGCGACGTTTTTAAAAACGTCACTGAATACCTTTTGCGACGTTTTCAAAAAAACGTCGTAGATTCCTTCACATTCTGTGACATTTTAAAAACGTCGCGGAATGTTAGAGATTCTGTGACATTTTTTAAAACGTCGCGGATTGTCCAATCTTTTAGTGACGTTTTTCGAAACGTCGCGGAATGTTAGCATTTTTCTCGACGTTTTTCATAAAACGTTGCGGAAACCTTTTGCCTACACCACATTCGCAGAATACATTCTGTGACGTTTTTGGACATAACGTCACAGAATGCCTTATTTTCTTGTAGTGGAAATATCTGATTAACATGTTGAAGACAACAACATATATGGAATTCTCTTAAAATTTTGGTCTGCTATATTTGAATGGGGATTATAAACAAGGTAAATTAACCAAATCAAAGCCATGAAACTGATCTAAAATGTCATTATGTTTACCTGGATGGCGTGAAGAAAAGATTGCATGTTAGGGAATTGCACTACCAATAGAAAGGATGAGGCAATCTTTAAGTAATACCTCTCCTTCCTTCTTGGTAGGTTCTATAGTTTTCTTCTTGCGACCAATGTCAACCCCATAGTGCTGGAGATACCACTACTTGAAAGGTGCTGCATCAACTGTAAAAAGCAAACTTCCCACTTTCAAGTATCAACCTGGAAAAAGCAAAAGCAATATTTCTATTGAAGGCACAAATGCATCATGAAAGATAAAAATTGAGTGAATTACTTGCGCATGTACCTAGAGCACATATAACCAGAATAGCTACACCAAGCGACAAACCTGAGCTTTTTTACAGGAAACATAATAGAAAGACAATCACATCAAAAGAAAGTAAAGAAAACAATGTAGGGCCTCTATGAAACCTCATAACATGTCAGTGAGGCAGCAGGAAGAAAGCATCCTTCAAAAGTAACTTCACAAGCTTAAACTATGTGGCAATAAAAACAAAAACCTTGAAGTATATTTAAGAGAAAACACAGGCTTTGATCACCATATATAGCACTTGGCAGAATATTGAAGAGAAATATTATCAAATAACTAAAAAGAACTGCCTTGCCCATAAAGTTCCAGATTGCACACATCACCTAGTAAAATGTAAACTTGCTAAACTTTCATCATCTGAGATGAGCATACTCTTGAACTTCTCTTTTTGATAGAAACCAACAAATCTAAAGCTAAATAGAGTTCTTAAAAGATGTTTCTATCATCTTAGTATACTAATAGTAGAAGCTTCTTGTGCATAATTTGTCTAATAGTTTGCAGTGATAAATACTAGTAAATGACAAGTAGAGGTTTCACTGATTCAAGAAATGCGGTTCTCAAGAAGAGGAAGATTGTCTTTACTGATGAGGTTGGCGGAAAGCTTTGTGATGTCAAAACTTTTGAGAACGAGCTAACTACTTCCCTGGAAAATAATACCGACAAAACAGCTGTGGTTTGATCAAAAAAATCAAAGTAGGTGTAACTTGAGAGTCAACGAAAGTTGCAAAAACAAATCCATCAAATGCAAAGTTCTCAACCAAGAAGACTTATTAGGTATGGAACTAGCATTTCATTTAGGCATGGTTAATCACCTAAAAAGAAGAAGCCTTTGAAATACCACAGCATCCAAGCCACCAATAGCCAATATCTCATCTTCACTTGTTTCCCAGGCTTTCACTAACCAACTTGGAGATGGAAAAAATCTTTCGAAAAAGAAACGGTGTTTCTTTTTCAAACAATGAGACATTTCAAAGTTTACATTGTTATCTTTTGAAAGAGTAATTGCATAGACACATAATGCTGACATAAAATCCAGTCACCAATGAATCATATACCTAATTTGGTTCTAATGACATAAATTTTAATGCCCTACGCTACATATTGGAATACATCTTTCAAATGAAAATTAACCCAATATCTCTTAAACTTACCATCTTTACTCAATTATATCGTTTAATCGACCATGATTAGTGTGATTCCATAAGTACATACAAGGGCTTGCCATTCAACCTCTCACAACCCTACAACATCCAAAAGCATTTTATCATAATCAGTTGTAGAGCAAGAAGAGAAAACAAAAAACTAAAGGTTGTAAGAAAATGAAAACCTTGAGGTTTGGAAGTTCAATTACACATGCACATTCGACTACTTCTGCTCCACCATGCTCTACATACCAATTGCCCAGTTAAACACTTGTCCAAAAATGAACATTTAATTCACATCAAAATAAAGGAAAAAGCTCAAGAATAAAAATAAAACAGATGAATATAGTGGTTACCCAGTAAATTCACAGCAGCCCCTTAATCATACTTTTATGTAAAAAATTAATATAGTGGTTACCCAACCCAGTAAATTCATAGCAGCACACAGAGTGCCACCAGTTGCAATTAAGTCATGCTGATTGGGGAAGAAGAAATGATCTCACTCTGCCATTTTCATAACCCACAAGTCTTGCTCTGTTCTGGATCTGCTCTTGTAAATGGACTCGCTGATCTTGGAAACCTCCTTTCACCTGCTCTCGTACCCAGAACTGTGGTCTTGGTACTTGATCTTGGTTGCGATACTATGAAATAGAGGACCCAATAAAGCTTCTAATGAACAGAGAACACATGAAATTAAGCAAGTTTCATCATGTTTAAGTGGTCTTTTACCTGATTAATGCACGAAAGAACATGTCGTTCTTGACAGATGTTATACATCTGACCTTCACAGCTCATCTTCAGCCTAGTTACTTGGCCGGCGGCTTTGTAGATAAGATCACACTGGTCGGTATTCAACTCAAACAGTGTCGTAGGCGGCGAGATCCCAGCCTTTGGACTACCATTACCAGAAACCGACCAGCTCCCGATTCCACTAAACGTCGACTTGGGTGAACCAGCCATGGCCCACTTGGACTTCTAATATAAAAAATTTACTCAACAAAGGTTCAATAGCAATAAGGTAGAGAGAAAAAAGCAGTACCTTAGGTTTGATAGCGAGTCAGCCCAGAGAGGAAGTCACCGTCGTCGTTGTCGTCATCGCCGCTCTCCGCTGACCCCACAACTGACTCAACCGGAGAGCTGAGAGAAGAAGAAGAGCGTAAACCTTGCATTGCTTTTTGCTTGCTGCAGAAGAAGGTAGAGAGAAGAAACCAGAGAGAAAGTAGAGAAGAAGAAACGTCAGAGTATAGAGCAACTAGTGGGAAACGAAGGTGGGAGAAGAAAATGTTAATTTTAGATAGCCTTTGGACGTTATTTTCAACAAAACATTACATTTTTTATTCCGACACGTTTTATAAATAAGATGCTGCAGAAATTGTTATAAATTTGCGACATTTTTATAAAAAATTGCAAAAAATTAAAATATTTTGTCACAAAAAGTCTAAATATTTTGCAACGTTTTATAAAAAAACGTCGAGAATAATATGTTACTCTTGTAGTGAGTCGTTTGGTAGTCAATCAAAACTGGACAAGTATTGTTGCACAATTTCTCTCTTTTCTTCACTTCCTACAATTCTCTTCATAAATGAGAGAAAATGGATATTTCAAAACCCATACCATATGAATATTATATGGGATTAATCTCTCACAGTAAAATGCAGGAAATTAATAAAAAATAATATATAGACTCTTCCTCTAGGAGGGATAAATAATAATAACTTAATAACAATAAACGTGGAGAAAGAGGAAAATCTTGAAGTGAAGTAGAATTATTTTAGTTTGTTTAAACTCTATATATTTAGGTTTTCTTGGTTATTGTTCAAGTCTTAATGATAGTACACAGTTTATGCTTTCTCTAGTTTAAGTTTTCCAGTGACACTTTTATGTTTTGTTTATTTAATGTGGTAGTTTTTCATTGTATATTTAAATTGATGAACAATATGTTAAATATTCAACATAAGTAAAATTGTTAAATATTCAACATAAGTAAAATTGTTTATAGTGTTAAGTTGGCTAAAGTGTTCATGACCAATAAAGGTAATATTGAAATTAAACTGAAGATTTGTCATATATACATGAAAAAACAGTGAAATTTTTGTTTGAATTCATAAAGGCGGTCTAAGTTTAGGATGAAGTTACACTTTCCTTCACTTCGATTATATATAGTTAAAATATCAAAATTGAAACTTAAATTAATTTTAAAATATAAAATTGGCAATTTTTTTAAATAATTTTCATAAGTTAAAAAAATTAAAGAAAGTAAAAATAAATAGATTTTATTGAATTTAGAAAACTAAAACAATAAATTAAAACAAAGACGTAAACACAAACCGGCCCCTACTGTTGAAGGCAAGAACAAGGCACTTTTGTGCTGGCACAAATCACGTATCTAGGCAATAAATGATAGAGTGGCGTTTTGATTTCACTTGCCCAAACCATAATCAATAATTATTTTGACTTCATAGTACAAAGGAAATTGCGGAATAAAAGCCTTAATTGAACAATTAGTTTTTCCCGTTGGCCACACTCTCATTATTAGGAAGATGAAGCAAACGCTTGGCAAGGCATGTATCAACAGCTCCACTGTACATATCTTCCAAGCTGTATTTGAACCGAAACCCCATGTCTGTAAGTTTTTTTGATGAGAATGAGGTCCTCTCCAATTCACCTTTCACGCCTTCGAATCTAGATAAACTACAGTTATTAGCTCAAAAATAATTTACCTAGCTAGTTATGTATGCGTATACAATTTAAGAGGTAGGTAGAAAAGTGAAATTTACTTTGATGGGATGTCATACTCCGGGTATTTTTCCTTCAGCAACCTCGCAATATCAAGAATGGTAGCGTCGTGGGAGGAGCAAATGTACCGACCTTTGGCTTCAGGATGCTCATAAAGATATATGTGAGACATGCAGAGATCATCCAAGTGTATGAACTGACATTGCTTGATGATCGAGTAGTGAGCTTCATTCCCTGTAAAATAACCCAACAGAACAGTGGTACACCATAATATATACACTGTATTTTTGGCTTTTTTGGAGTATACTTTTTACTGATGGGAATTATATATGTATTTACCGGTTAGAGGAGAAAGTGCAGTTATTAGACTTGGTGGCATAGAAGGCATAAGAAATGGACCAACCACTAGAGTTGGTATTATAGTTATGAAATCAAGATTGTTCTCTTTAGCAAATTTCCATGCAGCTTGCTCAGCCAGCGTCTTGGACACGAAATACATCTGGAAAACATAAAACAATTTCTCAGATTGATCAATTTTGATCTACTAGCCGGACAACTCAAGACGTACCCAGGTCGACAAAACCTAATAATTAATAGAATCCTTTTAAAACCATCAAACAAACACTATTTCTCATCAGATTAAAAAAAAAGAAAGAAAAAACAATCTTAGTTTTATCCTAGTTTGTTGTGAGATCGTAGTAGCTGGGTAGAGCCATTTATAGGAGTGCAGCTAAACTATGAGCCTTTTCTTATTTTTATTTCAACTGGTAAGAATTTCGTGCCATGTAAGTAACGTTCATGATTTTAATTTTTAACAGTAAAGACAGGATTCTACTATAATTAGGTTTATACATTGAACGTGTCTTGGGGCGTATTTTTCGGGTGAATAAAAGCATATTGAATCTCTAGAAAATTTCTTATATCGATGCAACTAAATCTTAAGAAAACAAGCACGAGATTCTTAAGCAATTGCATGACTCCATGATTGATATATATTAAGCGTCCAAAATGAGCATCTAAATCGATCATTACTAGAAATTTATGACGCTACGTTCCTTTTGTATTGGGAATGCAAGGGTGTGAAAAGTCCTCACCAAATGTCACATTAATTAAGACGAAATAAACCGAGAGTAGGTTAGACACGTAATAATTTAAAAGAATACACGTCAAACCCAATGGTTATGTTGCAAATTATATTGCTACATTGAGTAGCCTAAAGTTACGATTCAACAGCATTTAGAATGTAGCCTTTAACTTTCGCAATTACAATTGATCATATTGATGCAGGCCAGGCTGTAGAGATTTTAAGGTTTGTTTTGATATCTAATACATGTAAGTGTAACCAAGGACGGTCATTTAGCGGATTGATCAATGATATTCCCCAATAAACAAAATTTGGAGCTCCGCTAATGAATACAATCTCTTATCTTATAAATTGAATTTCAGATATATTAAGCAAGCGGAAAAGAAATTGTAAGCGTAACAAAAGAAGTTACTAACCCATCCAGTCATTTTAATGTTGCGGCAAAAATCAACGTCGCTCCAACAGGTCTCATCGTAAATCTTCCTCTCCCGCCCTTGCATACTTACAGTTCCTGCTGATGAGGTAAAGACTAACCTTTTTACTGTTTTCGCATTCACGCACGCTTTCATTATGTCTAGCATTCCGTTTATTGTTGGATTTATCACTTCATTCTGCACAAAAGATAACGTTTTATCACTCACACTCACCCTACGTAGGTTTTTCTCTTCCTCCCTCCAACGCTTTCCTTGACAACTATGTATACATGTATTGCCATCAACAGCTATGGCAATACTTCCTTTAACTTTTCTATAGCTCTGTTACGATCAAGGGACCGATTGAATAAATTAATTATTTTTTATTAAATAATTAATTTATTATTAGCCCCACCGTCCAAATCTAAGATATATCAAATCCCACACTTCTTGGTAGAGACATATGAATGGAGACAATTGTCTTTGCTTAAAGATCTTGACTACAACAGTACAATATGTGATTTGATTTACGTGCGTAACATGCGAGAAAAGTAAGCTTATTGCCTCACTCCATCGGGGATATACGTTAACTGTGAAACCGAGAAGAATCAGGACCGTCGGAAAAATCGGTAATTTTTTTCTTTAAGTTAAACAATTAGTGAAGTAAACTAATTCAGTAATATCTAGGAAAGACTGTCAAATGGATTCCTAAGATATTATTATTATTCCACGTAAAATCTCAAGAAAAGGTGGAGAGGTCACAAACGGTTCTATTTAAAACCCGATCTCCTAGATAGAAATTACGTGCACAATATATTTATCACAACCTAACCCGTGAACACACACGAATAGTAAATACATTCAAATAAGTTTAACGCAACACTACAAATATTCCTAACAATTAATATTGAATACTATAAATGCGAAATAAATAAAAGAGATAAGGAAAGAACACACCCGAAAGTTGATAACAGAATTTGGTCAATTTTGTCTATTTCTCCGAGCATCACTTAAAGTAATCTGCTCTTATAAAGAAGAGAATACTAAATTTGATATGTATACAAATTTTGAGTATTTATTAAATTTTTTGGATGGTTTTGATTAGAAGGGAGAGGAGTTATTTTATAACTTGAAAAACTTCTCTCATCTTTATCTCTTTCCAATATGAGATAGAAATTATGCCATAAAAGTCAACAATAAACAACACAGGACGAGGTGTCCTCTTCATAATTAAAGACATGCAGATTATATATATAAACCTTATACCTCAGGGTCCTTGGACTCAAAATCCATTGGTGTAGCTACATGGAAAACTCCTGTGCACCCTTTAATGGCCTCATCATAGCTTCCTTCAATTGCAAGATCAGCTTTCCATAGAGTGAGATGTGTCTTCGCATTTGGCAACTCTAACAAATGATTTACCTTCTTCATATTGTCTGCAAATGGATATTTTAACAAAAATCAATAGGTTTTTCAAACGACATAAAACAATGCGAAGGAAGAAGAAGTTATTAAGACCGTCACCTGGATCTCGCACGGTGCCTCGCACCGTGTAACCTCGCTCCAGGAGTCTCATGATAAGCCATGAACCGATAAAACCAGAAGCACCAGTCACACAGACCACTTCACTCTGCGCCATTTTTGTGTTTCTCTTCTAGGGAACTAATTTAAACAAGGTGGTTAACTTCTAGAACTAAATACCTGGGACACATATCGGAGGTTTTACTCATGATACTTGCTTTATATAACAAAAGAATCCATCTACTTGCCAGCCGGCCGGTCAATCGAACTCCTATGGCACGTGATGTGAGTAGCCGTTAGCTACCGGCAAATCTCATGTATCTAGCTACCTCCGTGGTTTATCGTCGGCGCGCGATAGTCAATAGTGAGAAGTACAAATTAAAATAAAACTGTTAAAATGTAATTAATTATTGTAAATCCCATAGAAAAATATCTAACATTAGCGTGGCGTTGGCTTTCAGAGAATACATTGCTTGAAAGAAAAGACAAGAACTGCCTAAGAGGCTGAGACGGTAACATAGCAGATAGCACCAAAGCTTGGTCTTTGTGGGAAAGAAGCTACAAATCCTTTTTGTCGATCATGACTACAGAGGTATGTCCACTTTTCTCTATAATGTCAAATTTTTTCTTCAGGATCCGATAAACTAAATTTTGATTTGAAGAGGTCTTTTGTGACATTAAATTATAAAAATAGCTCTGTGCAGTAATTCATGGTCATTATAAAATAATAATATTTTAATTATTATTAAGTCATTTCTTTAAATTATATATTTTTCTCTGGTATAATTCCATATAATATATTTTTTGGTAAATCAGGAAAACTTTATACAAATAATAAGAAGTTATGTACAAAACTTGAGATTCCAACGTATGAATCTCTAGACTAACAAAAGAAATCCAAAAGAACCTTTGGCAAATCTTCCATCCAAATTCCTAACATCAACCAAAAAACCATATACTAGACAACTGTTTACCCCAAACCTTTTAAGATTTTCCAAACTAAGCAGAAACACAATTAGACCAACAATTCCAGCTGCAATTCAGTCAGACAATATAACAACCTATTCCACAATCTTCATAGGCTAAGGATGGTGATGAATTTCGATTACCATCACTCTTTTACCTACCTTTATAGGAGCTTTCGGGGTATTTTTTGCCATCCATAGATATAGCTTTTTGATCTACTTCTAGGAATTTCCTTGTGGATTGCTCACCATGTCATCTTTTCTTGTTATTTTGAGCAATAAGTTGCCAGAAGCTAGTTCCACTTTGCTGTCCGAAGAGAGCTTGATTTCCTTATTCCCCTTATAATGTCGGTAGCCTAGATCCATAATCAAACTGTGATAAAGTGTATGGTTTGCCCTTCATGTACAGGTAAGCACAGGCTAGGTTGCCCTTCTTGGCCTAAACTTGCACCTGATTGCTTCACTTATAGATAAAACATTAGAAATAAATTGAAACATAGGGAGATTTACCTTCTCTCAATGTTTGAGCTGAGGTGCTCCATAACTTGAAAGATCACTCTTATAGAGAGATTCCCTTCATCCAAGGCTTCATCTTTAAAGGTCCGATTGTTTTTTTCAACCCACAAGTTGTACACATTAACGGAAATAATAGTAAGAAAGGAATTTGTGTCACAGGTTCTAGTGGAAGTTGGCTAAGAAAACCATAATAAAATGGATTGCAGACTTGTAAGATGGGGTAAGTGGACTTGGAAATGGCTGAGGCTTTTAAACCAAACTGTTTTAGAAAAAGGGCATTCAAAGAATAAGTGTTCAATAGTCTCCAAGTCAGCTACACACAAGGAACACCGATTAGGATTATGAATATAAAGTAATTTGTCCCTTGTTTGCAATTTATTCAGAAAGGCTAATCATAAAATGAAAGAGCACCTCGGACTATTCTTTTTATGTCATACAATTTTATACTAAGGTACTCTTTGAAGTGGAGGTCTCAAGAAGATATAAGCAAAAGCATTTGTATATTGCTTTGTAGAACAAGCTAACCATTCTAAATTATAACTCTTGCCAACACCCACCATTATTTCTTATTACTTTCAACACTCTAGCATTCATAGGAAGTCCAGACCCATTTATCAACCTATGTGTAGAATGAGCCATTAAGATGCCTCTAGGATGCCAAGGATTCAACCATAAGGAAGTAGAAATTCCATTTCCAATTCTAAATCTAAATTGATTCCCAATTTGATCCCTTACATACAAAATTTTTTGCCAACTCCACGAACAACTGTTGTTAGGAGAGGTATTCCAAAAGTTTTTCATTTTGAGTATAATAGTGTGCACCCACCTTACCCACAAAACTTCTTTATCATGAAATAGAAACCAAATTCGTTTCCCTAGTAATACAGTATTCCAAGTAGACAAATGTTTAATAACTAGACCTCCCTCTTTTTTTGCCCTACAAATATCATTCCATTTTACCTTAGGCTAGGCTTTTGAATCTAGCTTTCCAGACCATAAAAAATTCCTAAGTTTTTTCTCTATTTCCTTAGTAATGGAGGAGGGTAGGATGAAATGGCTAAATCAATAGACCTGAAATGAGAAAAGGATCGAAATAACTAATTGCACTCGACCAGCATAAGAGAGAAATTTGTGGGTCCATTTGTTGATTCTAGAATCAATTTTTTCCAGTAAGGGAAAACAATCCCTCCTAGACAATCTACCTGTCAAAAGAGGAACTCCCAGGTAACGAATGGGAAGCTGACCTCTTTTAAGACCAAATAAGTTTTCTATTTGTTGGGCCATTTGTGCCATCTCTAGAGACACAAAGAATTGACTCTTAGAGAGGTTCATTACCATACCAGAAAAGTTGGAAAAGGTTCTTAAATAACCAAGTAAAGTATGGATCGAGGCCAAATCACCATGGCAGAGTAGGGGAGATCATCAACAAATAGGAGATGGGTAAGTTTGAGGGCTCTACATCTCCAATGATAAGCCAAAGAACTACTGTCACCTATGTAAGCACTAAGACTCCTAGAGAAAGCCTCAATACAGATAATAAAAAGTAAAGGGGATAAAGGATCTCCTTGTCTTAGGCCTGATTTCCATGGGAAGAAGTTTGAGGGGAACCCATTGATCAAGACCGCATAGGCAGGGGAAGTAATACATTCTCTTATCCAACCAATGAACTAGAGGGAGGACAACCTACAGCTATTAACACATTCAGTAAGAAATCCCAATGGATCCAGTCATATGCTTTTTGTAAGTCCACCTTGAAAGCACATCTCCTATGGTTATTGGCAAGATAGTATTTCTTGAAGACCTCTTGAGCTAATAAGATATTATCCCCTATACGACGATTCCTAATAAAGGCGCTTTGGTTTGGGTTGATGATGGAAGGGAGGACATCTCTAAGCCTATTAGCCATGATTTTAGAAATCATCTTATAAATAAAATTACAACATGCTATAGGCCTATAATCACCTACTGTGAAAGGGTTATCTAATTTAGGGACAAGATTGATGAATGTAGAATTGATCTCTTTGGGGAGTCTCCCATGATGGAAGAAATCTTGAATTGCCTTATAGACATCCATCCTGACTATATGCCAAGTATGTTTAAAGAACACCACATTAAAACCATCCAGTCCTGGAGACGTATTAGGATTAAAAGAATTAAGAACATCCATAATCTCCTAGGTTGAGACTTCAGCTATTAGTTTGTTGAGGAGAGGCTCTGAAATCCTATTAGGAAAACTCTTTTCCACAAACTCTTTAGAAGAAGCGAGAATCTTACTGGTCCCAATAGTACTTCAAAAGAATTCTAAAAACTAGTTTTGAATCTCTTCTACTTCAACAATTCTAATGTCATTTGATCCTATAAGCTAGTGAATGTTGTTTCTATTCCTATTTTCCATGATAGAATGGTGAAAAATTTTGGTATTTCAATCCCCATCTTTAAGCCACTTAATACCGGAAGCTTGTTTGCAAAAGGACTCCTGGTCATCTAAAGCTCTAATCAAGTTATTAATGGCCTCAGTTTCCCTGTCAGCTAAGAAAGGGCAGCTAGGCAGTTGTCTTTTTTGATCTTGAATTTGGTTAAGGGTTGTTTGACATTGCTCCACTCTAGCATGCGCATCACCTACTTAACCTGAATTAAGCCCTTTGAGGGCCCTCCTTACCAATTTAAGCTTAGTCACAACACAGAACATAGGGATGCCTTAAACTGGACTATTCCAAGCCTCTTCCACTATCTGAAGGAAGGTTGGTTAAGAAACAAGAAAGTTTGTAAACCTAAAAGAAGAAAGTCTCTTTGGTTTATCCGAAGGAGACCTAATTACTATAGGAGAGTGATCTGAAATGTTTGGATTAAGGATAACACTATAAGATCTAGGAAACCTAGCACTCTAGGCAGCATTAACAAGCGCTCTATCTAACTTCCTAGTAACAAGGAGCTCACCACTTTGCTTGTTAGTACATGTGAACTTAGGGCCACTAGAGTTAAGATCATACAGAGAACAAGACTCAACACATTCTCTAAAATCACTCATTCTAAGGAGAGTTGAAGGACTAATAGGGTTAGACTCATGAGAGAACAAAACTACATTAAAATTCCCTGCTAAGATCCAGGGATGATTTCTTACTGAGTTGTGAAGATTTGCTAGGTCAAACTAAAGGTTTTTCCCATGATTAGGGTTGTTAGACCCATACACACAAGTAACAAAGAAAACTAAAGAGCTATTTATGGGTGTAATCTCTAAGTGTACTAACTGATCACTAGTATATTTGGGAATACACAGTAAATAGTCAGAATTCCATGCTATTAGTAACCTTGCATTTAGACCATTCTCTAAGTTACTAAAGGAATTCCAACTAGGAAACAAAGAAGAGCACACATTATTCAACAAATGGATAAACTTAATACGAGTCTCAATCAAGCATAAAAAAGAAACCGACACTTTCTTAAGCAAAGCATGCACAGCTAATTGCTTCTTAGAGTTATTGATACCCTTAACATTCCAAAAAACTAAATCCATATTAGCTAAAACACAACAAAACCTTTACTTTTGTTTACTCCTAGTTTGCCTATTCTTTCTCACAATGTATTCCCCCTCTGCCCCTTCCAAACTCCCCGGACTCTGATTAGGAATCAATTTGGATTTAGAAGGAGAAAGTTGGTTACCTGCTTGGCTTATGTCCTGGATGTCAGCATCCTCCAGGCTTCCAATTGGTTCATCTAGCTTCTGTTGATGACATTGGCCATCTAAACCTCCTAAAGAGCTACTCTCCTTGACATTGGCCATTACCATTTCATTTACTTGCCCCTTCTGTGATGATCCTTTACCCTCCCTTTGTTCAATTTAATTGCCAGAGTCCCTACTCTCCTAATGCATAAGGTTAGAATAAATTGTAACAATTTCCTTGCCAGTCTTCTGCTCTTAAATTGAATCTTATTAAAGGGGTTCCTTCCTTTTTACCAATTCTTGATGTAAACCTAACTCAAACACCCTTCCAGTAGGTGCCCATTCTTTTTTCTGTTGCTAATTCTCTGGCCTCCATTCATATTCAACCTCAATTTCCTTAAAAAATAGTTTCCCCTCTTTATTATAGGTAGCTAACTGGAATGAAGAGGGCCATTGTTTTCCCAACTCCACCTCCACACACATCCTGGCATAAACAATCCGAGACATGTTGGCAGTTTGTGTATCCATTAACAGGGGGTTGCCCATTGCACTAGCTATTCTTTCTAGGCCCTCATTATTTTAGTATTCCACTAGAATATTATGGAATTTTATCCAAACAGGGGCTACACGGACTTCTTCCTGCTCCCTTCCATTTAAACTCCATCTCTATAGGAAAAAGGGTTTTCCTTGAATATGCCAAGCCCCCTTTTCGATAACAGCATTCATCCCCTCTTCCAAGTCAAACTAAAATGGAAAATTATTCGCACCAGTAATGAGAATTTCATTTAATCCGAATACTAACCATGATTTGGATAAAGCCCTTTGAACTACAGGATATGTCGACCATTTGCCTAAGAAAAAACCAATAAGGGCATTGTAAACCTGAGCTGCTTCCTTCTACGCTAGCTCTCGAGGAGGAATTACCACTATTTGTTCGTCTTTGGTCTCCAGAGAATAGAATGTCAGAGTCTTCACCATTGAGTGCTGCTCCTCGATGTCAGGAACTACCGATTTCCAGGATCGAGGTTTAGTGGGTTGGGGGTTGGTAATTGGTACTAGGTCCAAGTTTGAAGAGCTATTTTTGGTTAGAGAAAGAGGGGGAGGAGGGGGGAGGTTAGGGTCTGTGTTTTGGTTTTGGGGGCCAGGGTTTTTGGCCATGGATGATGGGGAAGTCACAGGTCGGGGAGAAGAAGAAGCGACTGGGGCTAAGAGGGTTTGTGGTTTAGGAGAGGAAGAAGATGAAGACATGAGGAAAGAACTCACGCTATAGATCTCTCAAGTTCTGGGGCACACTCGCTATCGCTCACATCTCTATTCCATATAATATATTTATCTGGCTTATTGCATTAGTAATTGTGAGATATTTTTTAATCTAAATCAATGACTTAGTGATTATAATATTTCCAACAATGAAATTTTTATGTAAAAATAAAAAATATTGTATTCTTGTTTTATAGCATTGGCATTTAATTATCTTATTCATCGTCTACTTGAAACGTTTTGAAGAAATTACTTTCTAAAAAGAACAAAAACTTTATGACACTTCAAATAATGAAGCTTGGATATTAAACTTATAAAGATGATTTCGATTGAATGCAGAATCACAAGATACAAAGGAGATATATATACAAGAAGTTGTTATATAAGATAGGACTCGATCTAAACGTGATAATCCTACAAACTTAAAAAATCAATTAAAAGTATATCTGGTATAACTAACATTGTCTAATATGCCCCCCACAAGCAGAAGGAGAAGCAGAGTAAAGCTTAAGCTTGGAGACAAAATGAGAAAACAGTTGTTTAGGATGTGGCTTCATTAAAATGTCAGCCAGTTGATCAGAAGAGGATATCACAACAACAAAAATTGTCTTGCGAGCAATTAGATCTCAGTCAAAAAGAAAATTGATCTCCACATGTCATATCCTAGCACAAAAACAAGATTTGAAGAAAGAAATGCAGCCCCAATGTTATCACCCCAAATACAAAGAGGTGCAGAGAGCTGTACACCCAACTCAGTAAGCAACTTAAGGATCCACTACACCTCAATACAAGCATTAGCAACTGCCTTAAATTTGGATTCTATGGAGGATATAACAACTGTATGTTGGTTGCCAGACTTCCAAGCCAACAAGTTATTACCCAAAAAAATTAAAAAGCCGTCAGTGGATTGTTGATCGTCAGGGCATCCAACCCAATCAGTGTCACTAAACATAGTGAGATTGTGAAGAGGGCAACCGGAGATGAAGGAAGACATAGAAAGAGTGCCTTACAAATATCAGACCAATCGTTTGAGGTAGGCTGATGGAGAAATTGGCACAACTTATTCACAGAAAAGGAGATGTTCGGCCTGGTAAGAGTAAGATATTGCAAACTGCCACATACCTGACAAAACAAAGTGGCTTTAATAGAGAAAAAAGCATAGCCATCTATCTTAGACAAAGCAGGACTCGTCACTGTAAGAGTAGAGATTGGTTTGCAAGTCATCATGCTCAATTTGTATAAGATTGTAAGAATGTAACTGTGCTATGAGAGAAGCAGACCGTGAGCATAGGGAATAACTTCGATGCCCAGAAAATGATGCAGAGGTCCAAAATCATACAAAGAAAACTCCTTAACAAGCTGAGACAAGAAGGACTTCACAAGAGTAGGAGTACTCTTTGTAATTACTAAATCATCAACATAAACCATAATAAAACATAGGTGGCAATCATCATAATAGATAAGTAGAGACGAATCAGAATGAGACCTAGTGAATCTAAGAGTATACAGAAGAGTACTAAGCTGATGATACCAAGTTCTAGGGGCCTACTTGAGATCATACAAGGACTTGTTCAATTTGCAAACATAGTTAGGGTGCTTAGTGTCGATGAACCCTTATGGTTGAACCATATAAATAGTTTCATCCAAGTCAAGAAGGCATTGTTAATATCCAATTAACAACGAAGCCAGCCTTTAGAAACAGATATTGCAAGTACAGAACGAATAGTCATTAGTTTAACCACAAGACTGAAGGTATCTGTAAAATCAAAACCAAACTCCTGTGTCTATCTCCAAGCTACCAGTCACGCTTTTAGATGTTCAATGGAGCCATCAGGTTGTCTCTTAATTTTATAGATCCATCAATTGTCGACAACATTGGTGTTAGGAGGACAAGGGACAAGATCCTAAGTATGATACCGTTGGAGTGCAGAAAACTCAAATTCCATGGCCCTTCTCCAGTCAGGTTGTGTATTGGCCTCAAAAAAGGATGTAGGTTCAATGGAAGGAGAAGAGGAGAGGATGGCAGTAGTAAGGTTAGCAATATCTAGGGTTTGGGAAGTCTAAGTGGCATTGGATGAATACGTTGAGGCTAGATGGAAGAAGAAGGGACCAAAGAGGAAGCAGGTAGTTTGCTAGAGGAGAACGCATTGAGATCAACTACTCACTTAATGCCATCAAGATTAAAATTTTGAGATGAAGGGTTAGTAATAGCTGGAGCGGGTGAGATAATAGGACGGGAAGGAGGTGGATTAGGAGGGTATGGGGAAGACAAATAAGAATTGTGTGGTGGGATTGATGTTAGGGAAAAGGGCATAGGACTGGGAGACATATCAATGACCGGGGAAGGAGAAGTACCTTACAGATCATAAGATGGCAGAACAGTCAAAGAAAAGGGTCGAGATAAGTGAAGACAAGGAGGTGAAGGAGGAATGTTGGGTTGAGGAAGAGCCATGGAAGAAGAACTTGCAACTTGATGAAATGGAAACACATATTCATCAAAGGTAACATGACGGGCATAATAGATTTTACCAGTGTCTTTATCAAGACAACGATAACCAAGAAAGTGAGGAGAATAACCTAGAAAAACACATTCTTTAGATCGAAAAGAGAATTTGTGCTTTTGAAAGGGCCAAAGTAAAGGATAGATCGCACACCCAAAAATGCAAAGGAAGTTATAATCTAGGGCCTAATTATAGAGAACCTGAAATGAAATTTTGGAAGATAAAGTAGTAATTGGCATCTGATTAATAAAAAAAATTGCAGTATCAAAGGTAAATTGCCAATACTTAAAAGGAGCACCACAATGGCGAAGATGCGTAAGGCCAATGTTCACAATATGCCTAATTTTCCTTTCAGTAGTACAATTTTGTTCATGAGTATAGGACAGATAATTCTGTGATGGATGCCTTCTTGTTGAAATAAATTGTGTAAAGAGCGAAATTCACTGCTCCAATCAGATTGAAAGTTTTTAATGGTGGAATCAAATTTTTTTCAACAAGCGCTTTAAACTGATAGAAAATATGAAATACCTCACTTTTATGTTTGATAGGAAAGAGCCATGTAAACAAAGAAAAATCATCAACAAAATAACAAAATATTTATGACCAGAAGAAAAACAAACAGGGGCAGAACCCTAAACATCTGAATGAACCAAATCCAAACTAGACTACAATTGTTGAGCCTTGTTTTCAGAGCCCAACAATCTGGAGTCATAAAGCGTAAGCAGGTTTCCTTGTAGGGTTATTTCAATGAAATCTATCCTTAGTCATCATTCTCATAACATCTCAAGCCACAAGGGGCAAGCCCACACCAGTCAGACGCCTGAATTACCACTTGACCTCTTTGGAATATTTGTAGCTCCATGTATTTCGTTTATTTTGAAACAATAATCATCTCATTCAGAGCTCTATAGATCAAGATATGACTAACATACTAAAGCATATTCAGCAAACAACCAATTCATGCTCTTCCAATCAATTCCCTCACTTTCTCTCCATCAAGCTTTTGAAAATAAACACCAATGGATACCAATTTTTATGGAAAGGTAGAAAAAGGTGTTAGAAATCTATTGGTTCAAAAATCACTTCATTCGGAGGTCAGATGATGAAGTTATGGCCAAAATAATCAACCATGATTATATCCTCTTGGTATAACGTTCACTATAGGCATCGGCTTAAGGTAATTTTAAGACAGTTTCAAAGATATGATTAAAATATCGAAGTATGTTTAGTAAACAACCAATTCATGCTCTTCCAATCAATTCCCTCAATTTCTCTCCATCAATATTTTTTAAATCAACACCAATGGATACCAATTTCTATGGAGAGATAGAAAAATGTTCTAAAAATCTATTGGTTTAAGAATCACTTCATTTGGAGCTCGGATGATGAAGTTATGGCCAAAAGAATCAACAATGACTATATCCTCAATCATATTGTACCTATCTTGGTAAAATTAGTATAACTTTCATTATAAGCATCAGATTAAGATAGTTTTAGGACGGTTTCAAAGTTGACTTCAAGATCTACAACTTTTGTGAAGACCCTAAAGAGAGATTTTGCCATATAGATGATCCAAATCGCTGATTTACTATAGTTGTCCCGTGTATGTTCGTTAAACGAACATACTTGTCTGTCTAACGGACATAGACGGGCTTGGGAGTGCTTTCCAGACCCGAGAAGGTCTGTTTAATAGACCTAATGTCTATTTAACAGACATGGACTGGGTTGGGGGAGTTTGTACACCTGAGAAGGTCCGTTTAATGGACCTAAAGTCTGTCTAATGGACATATATGTCACAAACTTCCCCCCAAAGCCTCTCAAATGGTTCCTACATCATTCTAACATCCCTTTCACTCATAATCTTCCCAAACTCATTTCTTATAATGCAATACCACTCCTTAAACATTCAATTACCAATTTGGTTGCATTAAACTCCCAAATCTCAACTCAAATGACTCATCATATCCAACCAATTCTCAAAAATTACTCTAACTGTCCTATATGCATCCTATGCAACATCACCACTTATAGTGATCATATCTCTTAATTCTGATATCTAAAATTTTCATGATTTATATCATTAGAAATCTAGAAAGACAACCTACAATTTTGATGCAAACAACTTTGGCTAACTCTACCTAGATCGATATAGTTTTTTTCCCTTGAGTTCAGAATACAATTTCCATACTTATAAAAACTTACCAAATGCAATATTTCTTCATATCAATTCAACCACTAAATACTTTTTGTAAACTCTTGAATCCCACCTCCAATGATTCATTCCATAAAACCTTTCCAACCTCTAACATGTTATTCTAAGACAAGTAACAATTTTCAATCTCAACACAGAAGCATATGCATACATACATTCCATTTCCACAACCATCATACTCAACTTGTAAAATGACATAATCATACACAAAAGGAAATCCTCAAATTCACATTCTCATTACTAAGCAAAGTAAATATTTAAACAAGCTTTACTTACATATCAACATACACATCACTAACTTAATACAAATATAAGTGGATGCTCAATGTTTGGCATGCTTAATAAGCTATCCAATAATGTTCGAACTAGTTTAGTGCAAAAGCTAACTATCTCGGAGTTTGTCCAATTGCCTTGCAAGGATCGCTAACCTTCTCATTCTGCACCTGCGAAGAGAAAAGTGATGGGTTGAGCTACACAGCTCAGTAGCTAATATATTTATAGCCATTGGCAATGAGCCACACAATTAAACATATATGTGAACTTATAGTTCAATACATCATCACATAAAACATATTAGATGTAATTTATCATCAGAGCATAACACTCAAATTGCATCATAACTTAACATAGAAAAATGCAAATGTACAAACAAATAGCTCAAGAGTTCTATGGAACAAAATGGAGAAACCGAAGTTTACACCATGAATGAAATGAGTCCATTTTTTAGATCTCGTATGTCATAAGCGGGTAACCGGGAGAAGGCTTTATGTCGACATGCACGTGACTACAAAATAGTTCCTTTCTTTCCCAATCACAATCAAATCTTATGCTCAATTCAATCAATCACAAGTTCATATTCTTATGCTTTTTCTTCTTTCCATTTAATCAAAATGTCATGATACAATTCCAAGGCATAGCATAATCATACTCATAATTCAATTTTATCAAATGTCATACATCATAATGCAATTTTCACATCACAACATTTCAAACCAAGTCAGTTTAGTACCCAATACACACACAAGGCATTTTTCCCATTACACAATAACTATAAATAAATTACCCACCTTATTTCGCTTGAAAATCCAAACTCAATTGTACCCTTCCTTTTACTCTTGAATAAGGTTTTCTTGATTTCTTAACATAACCAAAATTCTCATTCAATCCACATTCAAATGGAATTCCCCCTAAAACTTCCATAATCATAAAAATGCAATCAACACAAATCAAGCTCAAATCTAACCTACCCATAGTCCATTTAGGTTAGAAAAACCAAAACATAGTTTAAAAACCCTAAAATCAAGTAGGTTCTCTTAAATAATCTTCTTCCAATACAAACTCTCCACTCTCTACACAAAACCCTTTCTCTCTCTAACTCCTTCTCTAACAAAGCAAGAAGAAAAAGATGAACTTACCTTGACAAGATGACTTCCCTCTTTTCCTTCCCATGATTTTCTTCCTTCTTCCCTAGCTTCTTTGATTTTTCTCCTCCTCTTTTCTTTCTCTCACGTTTTTTGTTCTTTCTTTTGGTCTCTCATGACTTCTGTCTTCCTTTATTACTTCATGCCCATTTATTTGGTCTTTTTTCCATTTTACCCTTCATTTATTTGGTCCTTCCTATTTTACCCCTTATGTCTATTAAAACTAACATCTTATACTTCTAACTCCTTAACTAAATCCTTCAAAAATTCAGAAGGAATTTGATAACACTTCATTCTCGAAAAATGTTCCTCATTATCTTTTTTCTAATGATACCAAAATCATTCAATTTGGTCTGGAAATCTAAAAGTTAGACCCCAAATATTTCCAAACTATTTTTATACTGAAACAATATTATGTGCTCAAATTTCATCCAAAAATTAAAATTCTTAGGGACTTAATTAGAACTCAGTTTCATCAGATAATTTGTATCTATATCTTTCTAGTTTAATCCAAATCAAGAATCATCTCATTTGGATAACTAGGAAAAAAGTTATGGCTAAAACACTGAAGCATATTCAGTGGTCATGTTTCAACTACATTTTTCAGCTTTTAACTTCCAACATTTCACATATAATAGTTCTAACTTCTAAGAAAAGTTTGGGATCCAACATATATTATTAAAAAAAGATCAATCATCACTTAACTCAAATTTGAAGAGTATAAGAGAACAAAGGAATCAATGGTTAATTACCTTTAAAACCTAGATAGAGTTTATCTTTGTTGGCTAAGATAAAGGCAATTGGCAATAAAGAGAGAGGAAGTTGGCAAACTAAAGTCTAGATTTGAAAGAGAGAAAAGAAGCTTGAAACCCATCTAGAGAGTTAAAA
Organism: Erythroxylum shatona; assembly: GCA_027568895.1. Lineage (NCBI taxonomy): Eukaryota > Viridiplantae > Streptophyta > Magnoliopsida > Malpighiales > Erythroxylaceae > Erythroxylum > Erythroxylum shatona. Next base: position 49,553,611 of record JAOSBK010000206.1, read on the forward strand.
GAGAGACAGTGGAAGCTAGCCTAAAATGAAGGAGTAATGATGGAGATGAGTTCTTTGTTCGTAGTTGCTAAAATTAATAGAACGCCCTTGTAAGTCTCCCTTTTAATGAATCCCGCTCCAAATGGGTAGTGTGCACCATAGGCACTGGGAACTAGTAAATTTAGGGTTTAATGAGAAAATTTAAACAAGTTTAAGGTTAGTTATGCAAAATTGAAAGATGAAGGACATATGTGCACCTAATATAAAAGTTCAGGGATTAATTTGGGCTTTTTTCACTAAAGTTAAACCAAGCAACTTTTGCATTAGCCTTTAAAAAATATCAAATCAATAATAATTAAACAACTTCTTTAAGATAATCAATTAAAGGAAGTTTTGATACTACCATTGAAAAATCAACCATATGATTGAATCAAAAATCCAAAAAAAATTATTTTACAATGTCTCATTCAGATCTCTTTAATTAAATAACTCAAAAACTATGAATCAAAAATAAAAGGGTTAAAATATATTTGATTTGAATTATTGCAAAGTTTATTTTGAAGCAGTCAACCATGAGTTGTTTAAATATCTAGCCTCTATGATATTAAAAAAGTAGAGAAAAAGAATTCAAACACTTTTTAGGAGGAAAAGGCTAATATTTTTTTCCTATTTATAGAAAAAGACAATAGGGATTCTTTTCAATGAAAATTAAACTTTTTCATTATAAATGAAGTCTAGCTTAATATAATTTAATGTTAATAAAATAAAATATTTTATATTTGATTATTAAAGTTTCTTAAACATCAAAATTAATTTAAATTAAAGATTTTATTTTAAATTGTTATTTATGTGTGAGTCATTAGGTTCTTAACATATTGATAATGATTATAAATTATAATCATAATTATTAATTAAAATTATATAAATTAAATTTATCTTAATTTGTTAATGAAACAATTTGTAACGGCACTATGTTTATAACCACCTAAATATTAAAAATTTCAAAACGGTTTTAACTTAACCTATTTATGCATGATTATAGCATATAATTTAATCCTTTTATCATTCAATATTTTATTTGAATGTAGAGTATAAAATTAGTGTCAACTTAATTTAAATGCAATCTTATTCGTTCTTACTAATTAATAATTGATATTTGGAGATATCCTTTTTCAAGTCTCAGTTCACTTTGGCAAGACAACTTTTGAAATCATTTCTAATCAAGAATAATAAAGCATTCTTTCTAACTACTTTAGAATAACAAATTCTTTATTAACTTACTCAACTATTTTCATATAGTTTATACTATGTCTAATTAGTACGTACGGAACTACTTTAAATAGAATATGTTATAAGTAAAATCGAAACATAATAATCCACACATTAGATATCATAGTAATATGAAGTTTAATAATCAATTATATAACCATCATAATGAGGAAATCTGTAAACACAAAAGTACTGTTCCATTTAGGATCTTTATAATCAATTCAATTCAGTAAACTTATTTTTTAATAAGCTAGCACATTTGATTAAATATCACTATACTTTATTCTATAAGATTAATTATTTCTTTTATAAAGAAGAAATATAACGTATGCTAGCCTTTATGTTCTATTAATGTTTAGTTTTAATAGAACAATAATTATAAAAATTTAAAAATAATACTATGATCTCATTATAATTTGATTTATAAATATATTTATCCAATGGAGATTATCTTACATGTTGGTTAATTAAACAAATTGACAATAGTATATAAACTAAAAAAGTACATCTTAGAATTCTATTATGCATAAAAAATTATTGACTGAGACTTATGTATGTGTATATATAATAGAATACCTTATTTGTGTGACGGACCTAAAATGTGGAAAATTGCTTCAATTCATTATTCTCCGAAGTGGACGTTGTTAAATTTTCTTAGTAGAATAAATGCAGATAATTTATCATCTTGTGAACCTATAGGAAGTTATTGCAGGATATTTAGAAATGTGGATCAAACATGACCTTACTGATTCATAATACATTTCAAGGAATGGTAGCTCAGAAGAGTTGTAGGTTGTTCTAGATAAAGAGCGTTCAAGTCAAGTTGAATTTATTTCTGGTAAGCATAATAGTATAACAACAAAAGAACAGAAAGGAAAAGACAGGAACTGGAATATACTTTCATACACATTTAATGTTTGCATAGTTTTCGTCACCGCTAATGTTGTTATTTTCCAACATGAACAACTAAAATCTCCCTAAGAAATTACGGAACAGTTACCAGTTGTTCTACTAGTTGCTACCTAGTTTATGGTGTGCGTCAATGTCAGCCACCTCTGCTATGCTCTTGTTTGCTAAAAGGTGATTTGTGTATATAGCCTTGGTAAATGAATGGAAAGCCAACGCTTACGATCATTTTCTGCTTGGAATTATTAGATAGACAAAAAGCTAGTCGGCATTATTTCTCTTTCTAATCTTTCAAATGTCAACATTTTACACCAAAATGGCGATTGGTACTAAGTTGTCTGTGCTTTTTTCTGCATAGCTTTGCTGCCTGCACTAAATGTTCTACAATTGTCATACTCCAAATGACGATAGATACTAAGTTTTCTGTGTTTTCTTCTTGCGCCAACGAGTTCCTTGCATCTATTTATCAATTACTGGAAGTGTAGAAATTTATAGCCTTGATGAGCTATCTTCAGCACTTTTTTGACTCCAAAAATTTTGCATGAGCCCACGACACTTGAATCTGCTTCAATCTTCAGTCCTCATGGCGATACGTTCCAGACCCTGTTTCATGCTTCTCCTATGGCTTCTCTGCACAAATTTCTCCACCCCTTCAGCTAATAAACATAGACACTTTCCACTACCTGAATTATATGCTAGAATAAGTTCAACATCGGACAACGTCGGTGCACCTTTGTCACAATCCGAAGGTGCTCCTGGGCCCTTTACCGTGCCTGCACCAGCTTCATCTTACAACGGTGCTCCCTCTAGTTTATATGCACCGTCTTCCTCTTACAATGGTGCTCCCTCTAGTTTCCATGCACCATCTTCATCTTACAATGGTGCTCTCTCTTCAGGACATAATGATGGTGCACCGTCGTCCATACCTTCTCCAGCTAAACAGTTCTCTCCATCGCCATTGCCTCCGTCATCTCCACCTGTTGTATGGGCGCCACCAGAAGGGAAAAGCTCTTCATCATCAAGTACGCTGAATGGTGGGCAGAAGGCAGGAATAGTGATTGGATCGATGGCAGGAGCTAGCCTGTTGCTGTGCGGTGGGATGGTTTATAGGAAACGCCGCTCTAACATTAGAAGAGCACGATTGGCAAGTGAAGCTAGGAGGCCGATTTTTTGATTTGCATCTGAATGTTTTGCAACTCAAAGGACTTGTCTCAATATGTTTGGATTTTCGTTTTGGAGAGCAGCTGTGGCAGTATACCATTTTAATCATCAGATTCATTTATGTACTACGATTTAAAAGTTAGTAACGAATTTTTGATTGCAGATACAGATAAACACGAGATAACTGGGGAATCTTATTTTCAAACCCAATTAGGTTGATAGCTCTCCAACGTTTTCTCCCTTGACAAAGTTGAACAAGTAGCAGCATTAAAAACAATTTGCACTAGCTAGACTTGTATGTCAGTCTTCTAGAAATGCTTGATGTTAGTGGAAGAGTAAAACCATCTACATACAAAGCGAATTTTACTGTATTATGCGGACTGGGAAAATAGGTGAAGCATGTGGATGAACCGTAGGAGAAGTTATAACTGAAAGGAAGAACTATAGACTAAAAGATTAAACTCAAGAGCGTTTTTCAATCGTTTATTTCATATTTTGCCAAGTTTCAGATCAGGTGGAGTTGTCAAAGGCCAATTACAGAGTCAATTCTGCAATCCTGTCCAAGTACATTTCACGAGATTCAAGGATCTGTCTCTGCGTTCAATTTGATTGGAATCCATTAGAACGACCAGAGGATTATATCTGAGACTCTTTCATTATCTAGTTCTCTGAATGTTGGTGCCACCAATTAGGCTAAGAAACTCTGAAGTGTACGGGGATGCAGTTGTTCTTTCTATAGAGGTAACAATTCTTCTTGGAGGAGCCTTGATTCTCTATACAATCCTCATTTTGCAACAAATTTATTCTTGTACAGCTTTTTGGCCATGCTTTCAATGTGTGGGATCATGCTACTTACTTTAAATCCTAATAGTAATAGTGGCCTTCCTATCACTACTGCTTACAGGCCGCCGGAAATCGCAATCAACTAGAAAAAATCGTTATGCGCGACAAAACAATTATGTTAGAATCCTGCAAGATATGATCCCGATTCCGAGACAAAAGATTCAAGGATTGGGTCACCTATGTAGCTCATGTTGGCCTTTTCATTCATGTAATTTTCAGATTCCCAGTATCCGTAGCCATATTTGTCATTGCTTTTAGTGCACACCATAGGTTTTTGTCTTCTCAAATCTATGAATCGAGGAAGAGAGAGAATCTTGGCCATGGTTTTGATCAGACTGACAGCAAGAACAAGGTAGAAGTTAAAGCCTTTACGTCCTAAATATTTCTCTATCAGAATACCCAGAAATCAATGCGGAAAGATCCAAATCATTTAGCATATCAGCAGAACTGATGGTAGATTGAGAATGTTTCTATGGGAAAAAAGGTCGCATGGAGAATATAGAATGAAAACTGCTCGAGATTTTTCTTTAATTGTTGGGATTGTACAGGTGTAAATATATTTTTAGACCCCTAATTATATTTATAGTATTAATTGTTGAGATTTCTTTCCTTATTGTAATTATAGCTGGTACGTTTTCGGAAAAGTAACGATGAACGTAATTATTTTCCTTTCTTCTGCTTCTCATCTTTCAAGTTGATATCAGAATGTGCAAATCCTTTTGAAGATGGGTGAAAAATTTGTTCCTATTGTTGTTCAATAACAAGGAGCTTTTAATGCATGCATCATTCTTTCTAAATCAAATTATGATGTTTAGTCACAACTGATGAAGATGCTATTGCTGAAAGAAGGAAACTCTCTTATTTACGTGACAAAACAAAGCCACCTAGCTATAAAATATGAAGATGTACATGAGAAGTGATATGCTGAAAACAAAAAGTTAAAAGATGACTGCTGAAGTCTCTGAGTCCAGAGATTATGAAGCGATGCTTACGATTACCCACAGCCTATGAAATCTAGAGTACACTAGCAAAAGTCTTCAAGGATGGAAGTGATGAATTCTAGTTTTTTACCATGAATCAAAAAGTGTTCACTGTAAAACAAAGTGGAAGACCTCTCTCTGAATACTATATGGAGAGTTAAATTGAAGTCTTTGAAGAACTAGATCATCCCACAAAAAATTGACATGAAGGATCCTAAAGATGTTACAGCATACCAAAAGTTGATTGAATGACTAAGGGTGCATATATTCCTAAAGGGTTGAGATGATGTTTGTGAACAGGTATGTGAAAGAGATTCTAAGAAAGGAATCAATTTTGAATCTAAAGGAATGTTATGCATTGATTCGATGAGAGGCAGTCCATCTAGAAATGTGGAAAATCTGGAAACCTTAAAGATGTTGCTATGGTGGCTGGAAACAAATCAAAGACAACTGTTGATAGCGAAAATTCTACATACAAATGCACCCATTGCAACCAAACTAGACATACCAAAGATCATTGTTATGAACTTTTATGATATCTAAATTGGTAGGACCATAATCGAGCAACTCAAAAATAGAATTTCAAGAAAACTCCAACTCTTGTGTTGCGTTTGGTTACTGTCTCTAGCATGCAGAGATGAAACGAGACAAAAATTTGGAGACGGAACAGAACAAAAATTGGAGACAGTGAGGTGTTTGGTTGTGATAGACAGAACAGAAAAAAACTGTCTATATCTCGAGGACAGAAATGTGTTTGATTGCAGTGTACAGAATATAAAAACAGTGTCAATGACAAAAATATTCTTGCAGTATAATATAATTAGAAGGATGTAATTCATTGATTATTTTAAAACGAATGGTTTGTATTAATAAAAAAGTTAACAAATAATAATAACAACAATAACAATAAAAAATTAATCTCATATAATAATAATAATAAATAAATAAATAATAGAAGAAGAAGAAGAAGAAATTAATAATAATAAAGAATTTAATAATCACAATAATAATAAGAAAATTAATTATGAATAATAATGAATATAAAAAATAATAAGAAAATTAATTTGTATAATAATAATAATAATAATGATAAATAAGAACAAAATTTATGATAATAATTAATAATAACAGCAATAACAATAATTAATAGTAATAATAATAATTATAATAATAATTACAAAATTTATAATAATAATAATTAATAATAATAATAACCTTAATAATAATAATAATAATAATTTTGTATAATAAAATTAATAATAACAACAACAAAAATAATAATAATAGGTACAAAATTTATAATAATAATAATAATAATAATAATAATAATAAAATTAATTTCGTATAATAAAATTAATAAAAAGAATAATAATAAATAGATAATTTATAATAATAATTAATTATTAATAATAATAAGTACAAAATTTATAATAATTAATAATTAATAATAATAATAATAAACTAATGATGATGATGATAATAAGTTCGAAATTTTGTATAATAAAATTAATAACAATAAAGAAATAATAATAATAATAATAATAATAATAATAATAATAATAATAATAATAATAATAATAATAAGATAATCAATTTCGTATAATAAAATTAATAAAAATAATATTATTATTAATATTAATAATAATAAGATTAATAATAAGTAAAAATTTTATAACAATAATTAATAATAATAATAATAATAATAAGTAGTAGT
>JAOSBK010000206.1:49568351-49580427 GCA_027568895.1 Erythroxylum shatona
ATTAAACAACATGCACAAAAGTTATTCAAAATATTTGAGTGCATAACTAAACTTCAACTTTAACAAAAAGTAAGATTGCAATATATTAGAAAGGACTCGTCCTCAGGATTTTTCAAAATAATCTAGTTGACTTCTAGAATTCCTAACAACTAATACCTGTATAATGTTATTCTCGACATACCTAAAAATTTAGAAAGGGTTATACTTTTATATAAATGAATGAAATTGATTTAATTGAGTTATTGTTGATTACAATTGAAAATATCTTGATGTATTGACTATAATTGAGAGTGTATGGGTTACAAATTGGTGTACTTGAATTGTGAATTGGATTATTACAAATTTTGCAATGTAAATGTAGACTGAATTGAGAATAGACATATACTTTGGAGACTCAATTTGAGTTGTGGTTATTAGTCAATATAGAAGTGTAATTTTATTGCAAAATTGACCCTTCTTTCAAAAAGAAGATGTCCATTTTATAGGAAAAACCCTGCTGAATTTTCAATTGAGTCCTCATAAAATGTGAAATCACCATTTTAAAATTAAAACAAAAGCTCCTTAGTATTAACTGATGATCTTATTGTCGATGAGATTTATAATTATGCAAATTATTGAGAATAATATTTAATGGTTGAATTATTTAAGTATAGCTAATGACCTTTATTGATGATAATATTCCATAGCAATAATTTTAATATATCCCGCTTTCTAAACTGTAAACGAATTTGTTCTTGGTTGTAAGAACTCATTTGTTGCCAGTATTTATATTTTGAAGGAGATTGAAGAGAAGGTTCAGCAGGTATTTAAATGACATTCATTTTCTTCTATGGTATGAAAATGTCAATAATGAGCGATATTTACCGACGGTTATTGACAAACCGTCAGCATATGTTCATATTTTTATTGTGCATTCACTGATGGTTTATTACAAACCGTCTATATTCATACCGACAGAGATGATTCTTTCCATCGGTAAATTTACCGACAATTGGTGTGTACTGTCGGTGTATTTCTCAATGAAAACAAGATTCCGTCGACAATGTTACTGACATCCAATTTTGTGACGATTTTTTCCGTCGATGAATACTGTCACAAAATTACATTCCGTAAGTAAATACCCCTTTTCTTATAGTGCTTTATCGTAAACATTAAACGAAAACAAACATATACGGTATATAGGTTTCAGTTCCTGACACAAACATTGAAGTTGCCAACTTAGAGAAATTATTGCACCAGTCACATTGAAATCTTAGCCGTTCAAGCAATCTATTCCTTACAATGCGACTCCGTACTGAAGTACATTCATGTTTCTCATATTATTCTCTCGTAAACACACAACAAAATTTCGAGTGACATTCTCTGAGCTGAAAGTGCACTTAATGTCGATGGGATGATCACATATTTTAAATTAGTGAAATTTAAATTTTTAGGAAAACGTAATATCATTTTCATATTCGGTGTTGTATACAGTATTAAGAAGTGTATTAACATTAGCTGAAATCGTAACAACGGATTCTTGTATATGTCATGCATATTTTTGTATATTTTATGTGTATTATCTAATCTTATTTATAAATAACTTATATTTCTGTCTAATAAATTTAATTGGAGATAATCACTTATTTTTAATATTTTATTTCAACTCTCTGATGTCATAACTATTTTCTGCTTTTTGTTTGCTCTGTTCACCTCTGTTCATGTTATAACTCATGCATGGCTGTCCACCTGTGTTCCTGTTGAAATCGTCTGACACGCTGCTCTCTCAATCATATCCTCCTTCCGTAGCAACCCAGCCCTCCGCTTCTGCGATGCAACCCGCTTGCACCTCTAACTTGGTCGCCCCTTCCTACTCAGCTTCCGACCATGCAACCCTGTTATCTACTTATGTCACCACATTGGCGGCGCGTTTCGTCAGTACCGTAGTCGCAAGTCAGCAAGTGTTTTCTACTCATTTCATATAAACTCATTTTAACTGTTTTCATGGGGCTTAAATACATTCTTCGGAGGTAAAGAATAAACAGTTTTTTTAACAGGTTCCAAGATTTGATACATTCTTACAAGAGAAATCACTAAACTAATTAAAGAAATAAATGAAACATCGGATGATCACATTCATATTTAATTTATTGATTATGAAAATATAAAAAAATTAGAATCTTTTAACTAATTGATATAGAATCACTGAAATTATGCATCATTAGCAGGTATGGACTACTCTTCATAATTTAAAACATGAACGTGGTTAGTAATAGTATGTTAATGATTTTCTAGCATAGGTTCAACCAATTTGAAATCAAATATCTCGGTTCAAAACTAGAAAAGAATATCTTCATCTCAATTAATTATCATGATTTTTCGACTTCAATATGAAATTATTCAAGCCTCTATCTACAATGGATGCTAATATTAAGGAGGTTGTTTTGTAAGAGACTTGGCTTCAATCTAGACAAAGTTTCAAGACTTTGGTGATGGACCCTTGATATTAAACTAAAAAATGGCATTTGAATGTGCGACAACAAAGAAGGTGCAATTGAGAAAATGGGTAAGACAATATGCAAAAGTCTTAATGTTTTTACTCTTTTATTTTATTTTATTTTTGTTAAATTTACCTTAATTAGTTTAATTAAGTCAACGTATAAAATTAAATCCAGTTGTTATCAATAGTGTTTAAATTTGTCTTACGTGACTTTCCTTGTTAGTAACGTTAATGGACATAACAACGTCAGGCTAGATTTAAAAAAATTGATAATTTGGTACTTGTTATGTTTTTAAAGTTTGGATTATAATTGCAAAATAGAATAAAGTTTGGATTTTTTGTAATTAACCCTTTAATCAATGCTAGATTTAATTTATTTAGGAATCAATAGATTTAATTTAATTTAATTATCTAAATAGTTGGAAATATTATTTTAGATTATTAATATCAATAACTAGAATAAAACAAAGCTTGATATTTTAAGCATATAATTTTATTATGTTTTTATAAATTACATAGTTGTGAAGAATTATATCGAATACATCCTCGTAAGGTGAAACAATTGACTCAATTACAAGGATTGTAAGGTGATACCTAAAGCATGCTTGTCAACTCAGCATAGATTATTGATCATGGATCTTACCATTAAGGATTGAAGAAAAAAGAGAAGTTCTTGAAGGTGCATTAGAGTTAGATTATGGAACAACTTAAGGACAAAATAGTGTCTAGAGTAGTATAGAAATTAGAAGAAGATGTTAACCAAATGTAGCAACTCTTTTAAGGAATGCAGATAATGAGATCTTCGGAGTTTGTAAAAAGCACAGAATAGTAAGAAGGAGTCTTAGTGGCATAATGAAAACATCCAAGATCAAAAAGGCTACCTATAAATATTTATTAGATAGTGACTCGAATAGAGAGATGATAGCTAATAGAAAGAGTTATAAGCTAGCAAAGAAAGAGGTAAAGAAGATATTCTCAGAAGCCAAAAGTAGAGCCCACGATAATTTATATCAACGATTAGATACTAAGGATAGAGAAAAGAATATTTTAAAGTTAGCAAGAACTAAGGAACAAAAAGAGAGGGAATTGCATCAAGTATATTGTATAAAGGATGAAACAAAAAGACTCCTTATGGAAGAGAATGACATCAAGAGAAGATGACAAAGCCACTTTTATAGGTTTTTTATTGAAGAAGGAGATAACAACATTTTCTTGAGTGATTTTAGCACTTTTGAGTAATATCGTAGCTTCACTTATTGTCTATATATCATGAGAGAAGATATTATAGGAGCTTTAAGTAAGGTGAAGAGTGGAAGGGCAATAGGATCTGATGAGTTACCCATAGAGGTAAGGAAGAGCCTAGGAATAGAGGATCTTACTTAATTAGTCAAGCTTTTTAATGTGATCCTCAAGTCTAACAAAATATTAGATAAGTGAAAACTTAGCATACTAATCCCCCTCTATAAGAAATATGGGGACATCCAAAGTTGTAACAGGTCTAGGGGCATGAAACTACTCAATCATATCATGAAGTTATGGAGGAGGGTGATTAAGAAGAGAGTGAGAAAGGGTGCACTTATCTAGGACAACCAATTTAGTTTCATATTAGGGAGGTTTACAATAGAAGCAACATGTCTCCTTAGATGATTAATGGAATATTAAGACAGAGGGGCCAAGACATGATTTTTTTTTATTTAGAGAAGGCTTATGATAGAGTTCTTAAGGAATTTATGTGGAGGTGTTTATAAGCTAAAAGAGTTCATATTGCCTATATATGAGTTATTAATGATATGTATGAAGATCTTCATACCAGAATAAGAATGACCAGAGGATTTACAAATATCGAGCTACACCAAGGATCCTAATTAAGCTCCTTCCTGTTTATAGTATTTATGGAAGCGCATATCAAGAATATCCAAAAGGATGTGACTTGGTATATGTTGTTTGCTGATGATATTATTTTAGTGGAGGAAACAAATGAGGGTGTTAATGTGAAGCTAAAACTCTGGAGGTATACATTAGAGTCAAAGGGCTTTAAATTGAATATGATTAAGATTAAGTATTTAGAGCGTAACTTTTCAAGTAGTAAGATTGCATCCGATGTATAGATTAAGATAGGTACAAAAGTTATACCACAAACAGAATGTTTTAAGTACTTTAGATTTATCATCTAAAGCAATTGTAAGATAGATGACGACATAGTTAATCGTATCACATCGCGGCGTCTTAAATGGAGGGATGCCTGAGAAATTTTATATGATAAGAAGATACCACTCAAGCTAAAATATAAATTCTACCATTAATAATTAGGCCGACCATGTTCTATAGGTAAAGTTTGGTTCATCAAACAGGTTCATAGTTATAAGTTAATGGTAGTGGAGATCAGGATACCCCGTTAGATATGCAACCTTACAAGAAGAAAAAAGGTTAGGAACATAGTAGTAAGAGATAAGTTAAGGTGGCTAACATTGATAGTAAATTAAAGGAGACAAGACTTAGATGATTTAGACATATTAAGAGGAGACATCCTAAAGCCTTAATGAAACATATGAGAAGACTATAACTAGGGATTATAAGAGAAGAAGAGGAAAACCTAAGAAGAATTTGAGGGAGGTGATTAGGAGCAATATAACTCTACTAGAGCTTACTAAGGACTTGGGCCTTAATATGAAACTTTAGCAAACTAAGACACAGGTTGAGGGCCCTATATCATGAGGTCCTTCTCTTTTTCATAGTCTTTTGAACATTTTCCTTCAATTCTTATGTCTTTTATTTGACCTAAATACTTTTGTTTGTAGCACTTGTTCATTTAATTAACTGTTTATTTATTTCATATTTTCTTTTTCAATTGCTTGTTTATTTATTTATTTGTTTGTTTGTTTTCTTTCTTGTTTGTTTATTTATTTATTTACTTATTTTTATTTATTGAATGATTTTATTTTTTAATTATTGAATTTGATTTTTTATTTATGTAGTTATTTATTTATGCATTTGACTATTTTTTCTTACAATTTTTTTCAATTTTAAAAAAAATTGTATGGTTTGTCAAATATAACCTTTCTATTAGTTAATGGTAAGACTATGTAATTTTGGACCTCTATGGACCCTATATATTAGTGAAATTTTAACTAGAATGTTGTTGTTATTGTTGTTGTTGTTAATGTTATTGATATTTACGTTACTTTACATGTATAACAGATTCAAAGAATTTTTTCTTAGGTCTTTCAATCTCTAGGCAGAACTAAGCTTTGAACCATTGCATGCCATTCATGTCTTTCTCAAAATTAAATCATGGGGCATAATATGCCACTTATAGACAAAGACTTTTTTTATCAAGATTCTTGTATTTCTCATTAGCACTCACACCCTTTAATATTGTGGGCTTGGCATTAGTATGTATAGGTGTGGGGTCTTGTTTAGTTGGTTCATCATCAATATCACCTCAACGATAGGGTTAGCCTTAAAATTTTGCAAGTCTTTTGATGACTACTACTACCCTTGCAATGTGAAAAAATAGAAATTCTAGAAAAATAATTCAATTTTTCTTATTGCAAATGATAGACATAAGCTTATGTAAAGCCCAATCCTAAAAACTTAATGAAGAGTTATAATGATGGTCAACATAAAAATGAGAATTATATGAAAATATTGATTTGCATATTTGTTGATTAATAATGTTAACCTCTAACAATAATGCTTCCTCATATAGCAATTCTTTAAGAGGAAGTGGATTCTTATGATTTAACAAGGCCTATGTATTAGAGGCACGAAAAGAGTATAATCTCTGTCTCTCAATAAATCTCTAATCAACCTCACTTCAAATTTGACTCAACCAATACTTATTCTCATCCTTTAAGGCTAATAATAAAAAATTATATTCTGCTACACGTGGGTGCCCTTTAGAGACATGGATATACTCATCTTAGTCATGATGTTTAAATTATACTAATTTAAGAGCTTACTTAAGAGATAGATTTGATACTTAAACTTGAACATGTTTATCATAGGATCTATATTTCATAGAAGACAGATCACTTGAAACAAAAAAAAAACATAAAAAGAGGGTGAAACTAACTATATCTATATATGTTTCTTCTAAGATTTGAAGATAAAAATTGTTTAAAGGAAATCCTATTTCATACTTGAAACTATCATAGTTGAAATAATTGAAATAAGTCCACTTAAATATCCAAGAGCATCTTACAATTATGTAAAGAGGGAGAGACAAAATTAACCCTTAGTCGTTCTAGATCACTCGATCTAATTCTACCATAATAACTTGCAGCCTCAAATTTGATTGTCGACTGTAACATGAATTGCTAACTTTGAGACATATGTTGACCTAAGAAAACATACAAATGAAGACATATAAGAGAATAAATGGTGGAGGAATGCAATTATAAGCTTGCTATGAGAAACCCAAAAACAAGGAAAGATGCCACTGAAAGCCAAGAAGAAACTATTTACAGGCTCATTAGTAGTCTAGATTAATAATGAACAAAAGATATGGATTCAACACTTCTTTATCCCTGTTTGGCAAACAGTGAATTGCATTAGCTGTTAGCTGATTCTATCAACAATTAACTGATAACTGATTATATCAACTGATTTAACCAGCAAATCACATCAGCTGTTTAGATGTTTGGTAAGATTAACTACTTGGTAGTAGCTATTAATATGTAAAATGACTTATGAGGACATGCTTTTAAAAAAATATTAAGGGCATTAATATAATATATCTTAGTATTTCGTTGAATATTCTTATAAGAATTTAGATTTTAAATATTTAATTTTACAGAAATTAAGTTTATAACTTTAATAAACAACATAAAATATATAATAATGATGATGATGATGATGATGATGATGATGATGATGATGACGATGACGATGATGATGACGATGATGATACATCCAAACATAAAATATAACAATCCAAATGAAGTTTAACAACACAATTCATTTAAAGGTTTATAACAATTTACGAACGACGTTGAACTATCATTAAAGTAGAAGCAATATTATCACGAATAGTTGTCATCATAAAAAGTCTAAATCATGAATAACAAATCCTACAAATCTTAAAATTACCTATTGATGGTTTTGGAGATGTAAGTCTCGAATTACTAATTGTATCAAGGAAAATACAAGAATCATGTGCTGATCCCTCTCACCTCGCTGAAACATATATAAATAGTAAGTCAAAGTCATATGCTACTAATACATGTGTAGTCGTTATTCCTTTCCGTCCTCTATATCTCATTTAATCCTCCTCAACAACAACTACGGCTATAAGTGTACCATCAATAGCTCCAATGCAATCCTAATATAAATCAATGATCATAAGATGATAAAACAATATTTTCAATGAAAAATATAATAAAGGGGAGGAAGAACATATTCAATTACCTTAAAATGTGTCATATATCTAGCATTATTGGCAATTTGCTATGGAATCTACATGAATTTGGGATCTTTTGGTATGAGTATATCCCTTGAAAATTCATCTATGACACTCAAAACTTCTTTAAAACTCTACTCACAGTTTCACCTGAATGTTCAAAGCACTCTTAGGTATCTCTATTAGGGGAACCTTTACTTAGGACATACATAAATAAACTGACTTTATGAAAAATAGACATCCTATTCGAAGGTCTCAAACCATAATTGTTTTCCAAAACCATACATAATTGACGAAATGTATTTTGATTCATCCTATATGTATTAAAACATTGTTTTTCATGACCATTCAATAATTCATTCATCCATAGTTCTCCTATTTGATAGGAAGTCATGCATGGTTCCTTATATATGTTATTGGAAAAATACACAACCATGTAACCCTCTACACAAGTCACTGAATCTCAAAATTCATTCTCATTGTCCAAAAATTGCTTAACTTGTAGAAGTTGCATAATTTGTATAACATTATCATCCATACCTACAAATCAACAAGTAAAATTATATTCTAAATAAGCAAGACACTTATATGTATAACTATAAAAAAGTAAATAATATAGCATATAATAAATTATAAATTACCAACAAGTTAGCATATTATAAGTTAATCGAGTTCATAATATCTTAAAACATACCATGTCAACATAAGTGCACAAATAATAAAAACAATAAACTAAACATAGTAATGCATAGATAGAAATTATGTTTAGTTTTTTATTTTTTTCATACTCATACATAAAATTTATGTATTCAACTCTCTTTGTATCATCTGGTAAACTGAAAAAAATGGCTCCTCTTTGCAGATCTTCAATCAATATGCAAGTAAAGTAAAACTCAGGAGTCCCAGTCTCTAAACCAAGTAAAGTATATAGTTTTTCCTAAACATTCGTAACATCATAATATGATGCACCTTCATCAGTACTCTGTGATGCACCAACGTTCATTGTATTCAAAATTTTCGTAATAAAAGTATTCATCTCTATTAGTGCATTCTGTCTCTCTTGAATCAATTGCATCATATCATTAAGTCTCTTTTACATTGTTGCAGATCTTCCTACCCTTTTAGTGGAATCAGCTTTTGCACTCTTGTTGCTTTGTGAACTATCATTCTTCAAAACCCTTTTGCATCTTCTTCTCTCACCCCCTTCGTCATGTGAAGTTTAAGGGGTAACAATAGGAGTATATGCAAGGGTCGGGGTAGTTTCTTTCCAAACCTCTTCCCAATCACTAGTGGCATGATAATTGTTTAAACCACTAGTCTTATCTATATTCTCATGATCATGATAGCCTAACAATTGATGATAAGCACTATGAATATCAAGTGTAAAAGGAACATACACTTCCTCAAATTCTCATTGTTCTTATGGAGGGTCGGCCATAGGATAAATTGTAATCTCTCCTCAGGTCAAACATCCAAAAAGTTGATCCAACTTACATTCAAGCTCAAGTTCAAGCCCTTCCTCTTTACATGTTTTAAAATTGTTGTTCTCCTACAAAAAAATAATTAACTTATATTTAACTAACTAGTTAGCATTAAAGTAAAGGAAAAATAACTTAAAATGGGCTAACCTTAATCTTCAAAGTCTACCACTTCTCACTAGTAGCAATTATTTCTTTGTCATAGTCCCATCCTAATCACGTTTATTTTCCTTTCAACTGTTTCCAAAGACTCCATCTAGTTTTCATCCAATCAAACTTACTTTTAAGCTTAGTTTTATCCCATTGTAAGTTGGTTGCTGTGTGAAACTCTTCGTCCACCTTCTTTCATGGTATCCTTTGATAAATAACTCCACCATGTTTTCCCAACTCCATCACTTTTGCCCATACTCCTTTGAATATATTGGTTATAAATGTCACAAAAGATAATAAGTGTTTCTTTTGGCCAACGACCGCTACCTATATCATTCCCCTTGACTTTCTCCTTTGTTTCTTTTTTAGATGATGTCATTTAATCATACAAGATGAGAGAAGATTATATAGTAATTAATCAATTTGGAATTGATTTCACTAGTTAGGTACTTAAATTAGTTGCAATTAGACTATTCTAACAAAATAAATATATAAATACTTTTTATCATCGAAATATTTTATTAATTACTTAATTTAAAATTATTTGATTTCTTAATTTAAAATGAGTCATTGAATTAACTTGTGAATATTATTCAAAATTTATATAAAATTTTTATTATAATATATTTTCATTTAAAATATTATATTATAAAAATATTTTATATTAAATTATTGTTTGTTTATATATAATAATTTAAGAAAATGCTACTTCATTTTAGCAACAAAAGAACTATTAAATAATTAAATAATATTAGAAAAACTATCAGATAATATTAGAAAACTATTAAATAATTAAATAATATTAGAAAAACTATTAAATCAACTTTTAATGCATGATTATGAAACCATATGAACAAGATTTGGAGAAGAATAAAAAATCTAGAGAAAATCATCTTAAAAATGAAAATAAAAGAGAGAGAAAAAAAAGAGAGTCATGGATAAAATAAAATAGTTGCAAGTTAGGCTTCAGTAGAATGATATGAGAGATTAAATTAACAATGTCATTATTAAAAATAATGGTACTTTTGTGTTCACTAAATTTGACAAATTTAATTAGCAATTTTTGAAACATGGGTGTGCGTCAAGTACAAAAAAGTATCCATGCGAACGTATCCTTTTAGGATTGCATATTTACTGTAAATAAGAAATTTATTAAATTACTGTTTGTTTATATATAATAATTTAAAGAAATACTACTTCATTTTGTAACAAAAGAACTATTAAATAATTAAATAATATTAGAAAAAGATAAATATAAAATTGTAAATATTAAATAATCAAGTTTTAATGCATTATTACGAAACCATATTAACACAATTCAGAGAAGAATAAAAAATCTTGAGAAAACCATGTTAAACATGAGTGTGCATCAAATAAAAAATATTTGTGCGAATGTGTCCTTTTATGATTGCATATTTACTATGAATAAGAAATTTGTAAAGTTTGATATAGCATTTCAGAAACATGAGTGTTTGTTAAATAAAACAAAATACTCATGCATTTTGTTTGACAATATGAATATTTGGAAGCCTAATCTCTAGATAAATAAGAATATCAAAACTATTTAAGCACAAAGGTTATGATTATAGACATTATAAAACTATTAAAACTCAACACATAAGCACTTTTTTCTTCTTTCGACCTCCTGGAGCCACTATCAGAATCATAATTCTCGAATTCAATCCTTTAATCTTCATTCATTCTATTTCTACAACGTACCAAATAACATAAGTCACACAACCTAAAGAAAAATGTTGGCAAGGAACAACTAACAATGATGAAGGTGAACATTTAACAATGGTGACTAACAAGTGTTCAGGAAGAAGAGAGAGAATCAACTTACTAAAGAAGACGTCACTGGTCGAACTACGATTGATGAACTGTTGTACCATTCTTCACTCTACGTGTCAATGAAATATCGGGAGAGTTTTGTGTATAAGTATGTTGTATGTAAGATTGTATTGGGCTTTTCTATTTTAAAGGTAAAAAGAGAGGGTGGGGCAATTGGAGTAATAGATGGAGTTAATGCAATAAATACAAAGAGTAGCTAAGCCTCCACGAAATTAATGCAACTTTCTACAACAGATAATGGCACCTACAATATACTTCGGTTGATACCGTAAAGAATAAAGCAAATCCATAATTATCTCAATTACTATCAAACTTCAGTTAATGAAACTAAATCTAATAAACACAATAATGATTGCAACAAATCCACATTTATCTCAACTACTATCAAACTTCATTTATTGAAACTATATCTGATAAACACAGTAGTGGCTATAGTAAATCTATTATCTCAACTACTATCAGACTTCATTTATTGAAACTAAATCTATTAATTAAATCTCAAATTTTCAACAAAGTAAAATTACCTGTTAGGTTGAGGTGAGTGGACAAGAGCTTCTGCTTCCACTTTATCGAAACCTGATTTGTAAAACAACAACATGAGGATCCAACATAAGTTTCAAACAGTTGTTCAATAGAAAAGTTGTAGCACCCCCTTACCATAAGATATGAACCGGGACGCCCGTAGGTCATTCCGATACACACCCTACGATAAGGGTG
>JAOSBK010000206.1:49589089-49611555 GCA_027568895.1 Erythroxylum shatona
CCGAGTCTGTGCCCCGCGAGGGTGGCGTACTACATCAGTCGGTCGGTAAAACTCGGTATACTACTTTTTTTTTAAAAACATACATTCCACGTTAGCGCAGCAAAAACTCGGTATACTACTTTTTACCCTTCCCGTAGGGGGTGGGATGTTACAAAACCTATGTTCATTCTCCATGAAAAGGTAAACAAGAAGTTGAAAGGATCAAATCTTTGTACAAAACTTAGACTTCGAAGGTTCACCTAACGAGTTAGAGAAGAGACTTCATTTATTTGAAAGTTCACCTGGTTCAGGTTAGGAACCCACAATCTCATCATTGGTGGCTTGGATTATGATGGAGATCCCAACTATCATTCCACCCCTTCTCATCTTATCCTTCGGTCAACGTTCCAAGAACCCAAAACCGCCTATACATGGTTTACTACTTCCACCGAACCTACATCTACCCAATTAAACTTCACAACAACCAGAGAAAAGAGGGTTTCCGTTGAGTATAGCGATGATGGGATTTGGATTTAATGTACTAAACGCGTAAATGGAGGTGATGGAAGTGGTTTTGGGTGAAGTATGATGGCGGGTTAGTGGTGTTTGGGTTAGGGGTATGGTTTGGGCTTAATGTACTGAACACGTAAATGGCGATGATGGGGGTGGTTTTAGGCGAAGTAGGATAGTGGGTGTTGGTATGCGGTGAGGGGGTGGTTTTGGGTAAAGTACGATGGTGGGTTGGTGGTGTTTAGGTTAGGGATGTGGTTTGGGTAGTGTACTAAACGCATAAATGGCGGTGATGAGGGTGGTTTTAGGTGAAGCACAATAGTGAGTTGGTGATCTTTAGGTTAGGGATGTAGTTGATAGGGTTTTCGTGGGTTGAAGAGAGTCCGAGGGGGAGGAGCGCGGAGATGTGAGAGCGGAGAAAATTATAGAGAACCTAGAGAAATGAGACCAAATAGAGTAGATTATTACAAGAGCACAATCGTCATTAGTTAAAAAGTTAATTCAATTGTTTGGTCCAAATGCTCCTATTATGGAGCTTTTAAAAAATCATGAATCAATCAACGTAATTAGCTCATAACTAAACAAAATTTTGACTTTTTAATATAGTCAAACATCTAATTTGGGTCAACCCACTACAATACAACTTATCACTTGTTTACCAAACTAGCCTTATGTTTGCTAAATTATTCTTGCAATTAAAAATGCAATGGCTAGTGTGGGGTTGTCAGGGATTAATTAAAAATTGCCTTTATCATTGGAAAGAGATGAGCGTACGAACTACTAAACAGTGAACTGTATTTTCTATTTTCTAGTATCATTACTCGTCTACGTCTGAAGTAGCATGCATAAATAGTGATTACTGTTATTAATACTCGTACACGAAAAGAAGTCTCTCTCTCTCTCTCACACACACACACACTCTTGCTCAAAGAAAGATTATACTAGTACATTACTGAACTACTTATATTCTTCGTTGCATATCAATTTAATTGTAACATTTTTTAATATTTAATTTCAACTTTTATATTTTCAAAATATTTAGAATAGATTTTTAACAAATAAAAAAGAATGAAATTAAAATTTTGTCAGTTAAATAATAATATAATACTCTTTTATATTTTTAAATTTTTGTTAGATATAAATTAGTGACATAATTAGTATTATTAATATGTTTTTTAAAATAAGTTAAAATTTTATTCATTTATTTATTTATTTATAAGTATGTGTAATTTATTTTTGACATTTATGCTTAGAGCTCACATAATATAATGCATCCTAAATGTAAAAATAAAATACACCAATAAATATAAAAAAATATTTATTGCGGTAATATTTAATCAATTTTAAATTTTATTAATTTATTTATCGATAGAAGGTTTATTTTAGATACTTTAAATTAAACACATTTTGCATTTTAAGATTTAGTTACACAGTTGACAAGGTGGGCACTTTATTTTTATTTTTTATTTTTTGAGTACAAAGGGACAGAGGGTACACTTTATTTTAGTAGCGAGAATCCAAGGCGTTCCATTCCATCCCTACTGCATCCAAAAAATAAAGTAGATGGCACTTGGAAATTGCAGGACCACAAGTCTTTAGTAAGGGAGGTTCGTCCACTTGTCAGCTTCTTCACAATACTATTGAATTGGCCTTCAAAAACATAATTAATGGAACTTGTAATTGGCACTGCTGTTGCTTATTTGATTGTAAGAAAAAGATCAGCCCTTGTGAAATCAATCACAAATTTTGATCCTTTCCTTTCGTTTCTGTAATCAATTCTAAAGTTGGCAAGAAATCATCTGTTCCGTAATTCCTATTCCTGCTCTGTGCCATTACATAACATAATTGAGCTCTATCTTATTTATATATTGTTAAATGTGTGGATGCTGTGCGATGGCACGGGGCCGCTCGACCATTTCTTAAGAAATAGAAAACAGTATTTTTGAGAATTACTTTTTGAATACCCCGTCCGTGTAGGCAGAATTATAGGGAGGAAAATCAACATCACATCAACAACTCTTATCTCTTCCCCAGTTGGATTTATGTCCTGATGCATCCTCCCATTTGCACAAACTACGCCGCGTCCTCCTTTTCCTCTGTTCCATACGTGTAAGTAGTGGCTCACTCTCTCTCTCACTGACACCATCATAGAGTTTCCGGACTCCTAGTCCTACCACGTATTATACTCTCCATTAACCTAAACCTAAACAAATAAAGGCAATTTATGAAGAAATTTATTTAGCTAGGGACCCAAAACACAACTTTGTACGCTTTATTTTATCAAATAAATAACCCATATTTTTATTTTCTTTCCTTTCAGTCTTTAATATAAATTGATTTAGATAACGAAGCATATCCAAGAAAGGGGAAATAATCGAAAAAGAGGTTAAATATAGATGGGGTGGAAGGGAAGGGACATTGTGGACCAAACTCATCCACGTAAGACTGAGTTGGCACAAGAAAGCTGACACGTCATCACTCAAATTTGAGAGGAAAAATATCTCTTGAAGCCATTTTTAAGGGCCTTTAACGGTAATTAGGTTGCCGTAAGTCACTCTAGGAGTAAGTGGAAATGGTAAGAACCTGCGGTGTGACTAATTAATATTGGTGGAATGGAACAAAATATCCTGTTTCCAACGATCAAGTGAAGGGATGCACTTAAGCATAGTCAATTAAATAGCACACTCGTGTATCGGATTAAAAAAAATTAAAATTAAAATTCCAACATTTGAATTTATTTTATGACGAAAAGGAAATATGACCAACTCCAAGCATACAGTGCAGGGAAGGAAACTGAAGCCAAAACTAAAAGGGATATTAAAAATATCCCATAATTAAATGCATAAAAAGAGGGGCAGTTCGCGTGAAGTTCACTACAAGTTGCGCCTTCGCCTTGTTTTTCTCTGACCCCCCAAAAGAAAACAGTACCTTCATAAACAGAAAACGGAGGGAGACACATCAACAGAGTTTTAATTTTTAAGAGATATGAAAAAAGGTTGTGAGCTCTGTGGAGGTGCAGCAATAATGTACTGTGAATCAGACCAAGCTAGCTTGTGTTGGATCTGCGACGAGAAGGTTCACTGCGCTAACTTCCTTGTAGCCAAGCACTGTAGGTCCCTTCTTTGCCAGGTTTGTCAGTCTCCTACTCCTTGGAAAGCTTCTGGTCCCAGGCTTGGACACGCTGTCTCCATATGTCAGTCCTGCTTCTCCGTTAATAAAAAGGATGGTAGGAAGTTCAAGGAAGCCTTAAACGGCGAATTCCCAGAAGAAGGACATGAAGAGAGTGGGTACGGGGACGATGAGCTTGATGATGGAAGTGAAGGCTATGATGATGATGAGGGGGAGGAGGACGAAGAGGAAGAAGAAGAAGAGACTGATGATAAGGAAGAGGAGGATGGTGAGAATCAGGTTGTTCCATGGTCCGGTACTACGACAATTCATATGCCTCCGCCGGCAACGTCATCTAGTAGTGAAGACCGATTCCCAAATGGGTTCTTCAGTTCTGGTGGTGGGTTGAAGCGGACTCGAGATGATAATTATTCTGACGTATGCATTCGTTCTCTTGAGTTTTTTCCACTTTTGTTTGGTGTTACTTTTTTATTTATAATTTGATATGGTATTGGTGAGACCCATAACATAAAAGAAGAAGATTGAAACTTTTTAACCTTGAAGATTGAAAGTTTGAAACTTTTTTTATGGATGCAGGATGAGGTAGAGAGCACTTCTTCTGATTTGGTATCTCGGAGGTTGATCACTGCAGAAGAAAGGAGTTCGTATTTGGGTTCAATTAGGCCAATAAAGCAACAGGGAGTTGATGAAGTTGGTGATCATGGTGAAGTAGAAGAGTCAAGGTCAAGCGCTGTTTACACTCTTGACTCGCTCAAGAGACTCCGGCGAGACATGGTCACAAGTAGAGGAAAACGCGTCTAAATCTTCTTTGTCGTTGAATTTTAGCTAGAGGCTTCTTCGGTGGTTAATTTGTTTGTAGTTAAAGTGTTATTGTTTATACAGTTTTGGAAGTTCTTTGAGATGATGAGGTGTAAATGAGAGGGAAACTGCTGATTAGTAATTACTGATGCCTTTTTCTGCCTATTTTATGCCACCCTTTTTTTAGTCAAAACGAGTTGATGTTTAATCCTCCATTGGTGTGGTTCAATGCATTTGCTTAGGGAGGCTAATGTGGGGTTTGATTGACGTAGCATGACCCGTTACGACATAAATACCGTCCCAAGAGGCAGTGATAAGGGTGCTTTGAAGTTCTACACGCGTTAAATGGCTGGCAAAAAGAACAAGCAGTCCTGTCACATTTCAAGTGGGAGAACAGATGTTTTATTTTCGTAAACAAGTTACTACTTTGCTTGTTGTATTAAAGCGTTAGAACACGAAGAAGAGTTAGAACACCAAGATTTCACGTGGTATTTGAGTTCCAAGGGTAGGTGGAACGTCCGAGAAGGTGGAGAGGAGGCTTGCTGTGAAAGGACCAGAAATTGTTTGTGGTTAAAGACTCACGGTTTCCATGAAAGCACTCAAATGGAGATTGGCCTACAGGACTGCAAAAAGGAGGGGAAGTGTATGGTTGGTTGACAGAGAACAAAAACCCCACTTAGCAAGTGAAAAGAAAGGCCGGTTGCGTCACTGGATGTGCGGCCTTTTGAGCTAGCTAGCTGGTAGAGGAGAACGTTGACGTTTTCTTGTAGACTGTAGTGGGTTGGCTTTATCTTCACGACTATGATTAGGAATGATATTGGGTGTTTTAGTTTACGTATCTGTTCTACGATTATGACAGTGACTATGAGCCGGCTAAATAGAAAGGACTGCAATAATAGCTCTGAATTTCATTCTCATTCTTTTCTTTTTCTAATCTCTGATCAACTTATGAATTTATGGTTGTTCGTTAACTTGTCAAGCCCTTTAGCAGAACTTGCAAGTGACACAATGAAAATTAAATCGAAACCACATCCCCTTGTAATTTGTTCTTGCTATTCTTGTATCTACTTACTATTTTACTTCTTTTGTCAAGGTTGAACTGAATTGTATACGATTTAACTACAGTACAATAACTTTTTGCTAATTCGAGTGTAATTCAAGTAGCAAGCGTTAAGCATAGTTCAGGTTTAGGAGTTTAGCTACTGTTGACTGTGTAGGGTCCTTGCGTTTGAAATGAACGGTTAAATGCACCACCTTCGTCTCACAATGATCCATTATTTGGAAGACCATTATCTTAAAGCATTCTCGCTGTTGCTACACACAATACAATTGACAAGAGACCAAAACGACAAACAACTTTTGACGTTTTTGTTCTATGAGAATAGATAAAACCCTAAGACTTGAATGAAAACAACATCATAGCAAGGCCTATTATAAAACCAAAGACCCCAATATCATTTATCACCCACGCAAAAAAAACCATCACATCCTCAACATTCACCAGAGAACTTTTTGACAACAACGAGTAGAAAGACCATTCTACTATCGTCCATTTGAGGAGCCAGGAACATCTTACCAACTCCTCTACATGTCAACCAATCTCCACTTGTTTAGAGTTTCTACAAGATAAAACGAACCCCAAGTGCATAACTGGGGCTACGTGACAATAGAGATTTGCTGGCATACAAAGATTAAAACAATTTCATCAGAACAGAGGTCATACATGTATGTTTACCATAAATTAAACAAGCCAAGATATATATATATCTATATCTATATATATATATATATATATATAAAAGCTTTCTGCTCGTATGTGTTTGCATGCCTTGTAAATATTTACAGAAAGCATAATCATCGAAAATTTCATGTGAATGCACCCGTCTCACATAATACTAGATTGCAGAGGTCAAAGGTGAACCACATAGGTAAAAACACAGCAGGATATAACTAATTCACATGATCAAGAACGAATTCTGGCACCAAATAGCATACCTGCTAGTGAGAGGAGCTTCCTGAGGATTTAGTTCACCAGACTACGCATCTGACAAAAAAATAGCAATAAACATGTGGTAAGAAACATGCAGTCATACTAAACAACTGATTAGAATCTAAATATATCAACAAGAGCACCAGCAGTCAACCACAAATAAACTAAACATTATAAAGAATAAAAATAAGAAAAATATTCTAGAACATACATAAAGAAAAAATGGGTTAAAGAACATAAAGTAACCATCGAATAGTAACTCATTATATAATCATAGTGACATTCGTCAAAACAATTATGTTCTACTATAGAGAATTCCACTCCATCCTGATTAGTGCTATGGCATTAACATTGAAGTGCATATAAAAAGTAAATGCTACATTGCCCAAGTTCCAAAACCAAATGTAATCTGTCATCCAAGCCAGTTCATTGCTCACAAAGACTGACTTCTTTTAACAACTATGAGTACTTCAAAAACAAGTTCTCTCCAAGTTTCCATATTTATACCTAACAAATTTCGATATTTGTACCTAGCAGCACTGCCACTCCCGCAACATCCATACCCTCTCCCTCTCCAAAGAAACAAAAACAACAAAAAAAAGTTAAACATAACAAAAATATAATTATCATGTCCTAGTTCACCCTATGAATAACAAGTGCTTAAGTGCCTTCAGCACAAGTTAAGTAGAGAGAACCATGCATTATATTTATACATCACAAGTAGCTCCCAGATATCATATCTCAGCAATGTGTTTATTCTGTCCTAAGATGCTCAAAGATTCTTTGGGTCAAAATGGGTCCAAAGGCATTTAATAGGAGCCAATATATGCAAGTCAGAACAAGCTTCATAGCATTCATTAATAACTGGCGGATTCAAGATACGGGACTGGTAGTAGTTATTCATAGATACTAGTTCAGATATGAAAGTTCTAAATAGATATCCAACTCTTCCCTTCCCACCGAAAATAGAGGGGAAAAAAGTTTATACTAAAGGTAAAGGTTCCCCAATCGGTTTAGAATTCACGGCCCAAGAAGTTAGATAGCATAAGAAGGCAATATTCACCATTCCAATGTTTAACTAATCCAAAAATTTAAAATATCTCTCCCCTTGAAAACCCAAACTAAAGGCATCAAAAAGTTTGAATTCCTTCCAAAATTTTCAAACAAATTTCGGCTGAATCCTTAAGCTTGGCTTCTTCAAATTTCCTTTGAAGTCATGGTCAAACTCATACTTATCTCAGCTTACATTTTAAGGTTCAAATTCAACTAGTTTAAGTTTAAAAAGTCAGAGGTCAGGAAGGCTTAATCTCTGATGCTCATACGTTAGCTCAAAAAGAACAAATTCAAACTCAACCCCATTTAAGTATATAGAATTAGTCATTTTAAGTATCTAAAAAGCCATCAAAGAGGTTTTAAATGAACCCAAACCATCCCTTTCAGATAAGCAGCCATGAACTCGGAAGTTTCTGATCCTTTAAAAGCACACTTGCAGGCCTAATCATAGTGTAACATATCTAGGCTTCTCCAAGCACAATAAACGGAGAGGACTAAGCAGTTTCCTCTATCGCAACACCTTGTTAATAACAGTCGATAGCATATTTCAATAACGTGAGAACCAATCCCCTTCCAAGTTCAAAGTAATCCATTTTGTATTACCTCAACTCACTTGCAGCTTTCACAACAGAACGATACAAGGAAAATAAATAACATAAACTGTAGCTATCCTATCATATCTAGAACAGACATTAAATAGTTATTTCAAATCGCTTCGGCACCCACCTTAGTTGGCACATACCGGTTCAAGTAATTGTTCCTTGTGCATAAGCAATGTTATCTCTCAATCAAACAAAAATCCCCAATCAAGAAATTAACTTTTCACCGAAATACAATCACTTAGAAAACCTACACAACTTATGACGGATTACTAATTCATCAAAAGCTCTAACCTTTTCGTTCATTCTCCTCCTCCTCGTCTTCCTCCACAATTGGCATGCTGACAACGGCCTCAGTCTTATCACTAGCATCACCATCCTTATCATCAGGATATCTAACGACCACAACAGGACAAACACAATGACGGACACAATAATCACTCACACTACCAAGCCTACCATCACCACCACGCTTGGTGGCACCAAACCCTCGACTCCCCATAATCACAGCACTGAGACCAAGGCGTTCAATTTCCAAACAAAGCCTCTCCTTCATGTCATGATCCTTGACTATGTGGATCTTGAAGGGGATCTGCGCCTCCTTCAGAGGCTTGGCGAGATCGGCCGCCTTGGACGCCGTGAAAGCGTCGAAGTCATCTTCAAGCTCTTGCTGGTTCTTCGGTTGGTTGTCGTGAACAGCACCAGAAGGTTTGTCGTTGATGTCGTTTTTGCTGTTGAATTGGGTTTCGGGTACTTGGGTTGTCGTGGGAGTGCTGGCGAGAGGAAGTGGACCCCAGTCGGCGCCGAAGAGGACGGAAGTGGGTCTGACGTGGAGGAGAATAACGGCGTCGCCTGGACGGATGTAGTGGTTGACGGCCCAGCGAACGGCGTAGGCGCTTTCGTCGGAGAGGTCGACGGCCACGCCTATCTTGCGGCGGGCGCCAGCGGTAGGAGTTGGGGTGGCGGCGGAGGAAGGGTGGTGGATTTTGATGGTTGGGAGTTGGGGTTGGTCAGGATCAATAGGGTTCTGTTGTTGTTGTTGTGAATTCATTTGACTGATAGTAACAAATAATGGAGAGGGTTTAGTATGAGTTGTTTTAGAATCAGCAATGGTGAAAGTTAGGCAAATGCTTGGTTTGGGGGGCAGGGACTTGTGAGAGAGAACCAGAACAAGAAGGAGTATCTTTGTTTTTGGACAGTGACCTCTTTATCATCCTTGTGTGGGCTGGACCATTGTGCATTGAACCCAAGGGAGTTTATTACAGCCTAATCCACTGTAGAAAGGGTCACGGAATTTTGCATCAAATTAATGCTTTTTTTTACATACCTTAATAAAAGGAAGAATTCCATTTTCCAAAGAATTTCTTAAATATGTCCCTCTATTTTTCTAATTAAATAAGATATTAATTTATCTAGATATAAATATGAATCCCAATTAAAAGAAGACTTAAGACTTATCTACTCATTTATCAACCATTATTATACATATATTTGTATATAATTATTTAAGAACAAAAAATCATAAGTGCGTCAAAAAATTTAGATAATAAAATTAATGATATAAATGTGATATTCATGAATTTTTTGTTATTTATTTTTAGAGTGCATATATTAGGAATTAAATGGATACAAGCCCGATCGTGGGTAAGGACAGGAAGGACATCTGTTTAGGACCCACTCTTGACTTGCCCCTATTTTACTTCATTTTGTTTTTTATGAGAATCCAATATTGACACTTATAAAGAACAAAATAAGACAAAATAGGATTCTTTTTTTACTTTACCTAGGGCATATAAAACATTAGGAACGGGTTAAGATAAATGTTTCTCTCTAATTTCTTTAAAGATATATATTATAGATTTTTATTTAGTCATTTGCTTATATGATGACATTATATATAAATACATATAATGTCATCATATATCATTTTCAAATATAAAAAAAAATTCAAGTAGCTATATTGTTGCATAAATTTGAACAACTAAGGATTGGGAGCACTTCTCGAATATGATAGGCGATAATGAACCCAATAAGTAAGCTCTAGGCATATGGATGTAATTGTCTTGAACTTAAGTTTGTAGTATTGATGATCTGAAAATTGTTAGTTAGTGGTACTAGGTATATGTAGTAGCTTCAAATTTGTAAGTGCACGTTAATCGAATATAGTAAATTAAAACTTGGATTCAAGTACTTATTAATCATACCAAAGCAACATAATTAAATTTGTAATACACCACTATCATAGAGCATATACCCAAACATTCAGAGGACATCTGAGAATATACCCTATGAGAATGACATGTTAGAGCAGTTATATTTACTTATTATAGAATCATAGAAACACAAGTATTTCAAAGGATCAACTTTTCCTATTTCATTAACAAAATATAACTTACGTCGTAGCATTACATTTCACACTCCATATATTTACATTACAAAAATATCTGTGAGTTCACTGTTTTATACAAAATGTTTTACATGAAATGAGAAACTAAACAAATATATTCTATCTAAACTCCTCAAATATCAACTCACCAGAACTTTAAGCCAATTCTTGTTCCTAAAATTGATAATACTATACTTCAACTAAATTGCTTTAAAAGCTAGGTCTCCTTAGTACCTGAAAATTAACGTTATAATTTCGATGAGTTTTGCGAATTCAGTGAGTGAACCATCATTAATGTGCTCATTAAAACAAAACGTAAACATCACAAGTATATAACACAGTTTAATCAGTATATCACCTCATTCAGAATCAAGTCCTATATATTACACCATTCATAATTGAATACCTGATCACATTATGCATCATATTTTAACAAGCACATTATAAATACAAACATTTCATATAATCATTTCATAATAATTCGATCATTCATATCATCATCATGTACACAAAAATTGCATATCTCTATATCAATACAATTCATTAATTCTTCATAATCATTCACATGATACATTTGCATATATATATATATATATATATATATGCAAATGCACATGAGACTTCACTTTCATTTTTATTTTTGTTGTGACTGGGTGCTTATTTACTATCCTGTATCCCTTGTGGATACCTAGCTCATTTCTCATACCTTTTTATGGATACAAGACTTATTAATAACTGAGTGCACATATATGAGCTTTAAGTTCCTTTCAGACTGGTTACTTCGGTCACAATTTCTTTATCTAATCATACATATTCATGTGATAGAATGCATCATTTCATAAAATATTTATCAATAACTTTCATTCAAAGTGCACAGTCACTTATCATATTTATCATATCTAAGTCTGGCATTCAACATTCAATTAAGTACACATTTCATATTGCACATACAATTAGATAACACTTCCAATACAATCCCGAATATCAAACTCCTCGGACCATTAATGTCCGAAATTATCATAATTATATCAGTAACAATTCAGTAATTGATATAATAAAAAACAATTCAATCATAGTGAGAAAACATCTAGGTTAACTCACAGTATGCTCAAGATAAGCTATTGCCTTGACGATTCAGTAATGTCTAGATGTGGACGCTTAATTTGTGCTTTTATATTATGCAATACATACATATTTACACATTTTTAACTTGTTTAATTAAATGAGTATTCAATCATACACATGTATATATGTTATGTTTAATGCATGCTCAATTGACTATCCCAAGTATGTATCATTATTCACAATTTTTGACCAATCAAAAATCATGGCTTGTATATTACCACTTTACAATCAGGTTTATACATTTAAGTTAGCTTGATTCAGTCCAAATTTATCTACCTGACTTTACACTTATCCTTAAACATTTTCATGATTAAAAAGCCTCTCATAATCCACACACAATTGTTACGTTAAATTTGGAATTTCAATAAGCTAGATCTATACATTCACTAAACTTTTTCCAGTAATATATATTCATATATTTGCCCCATTTGCATTCATAATTACCCCATATTCTTCATTGCTCATTCATCCATACCTTATACACATTACTCATGTCCTTAAGATCATGTTTGCATCAAAAGAACTCATTTATTCCTTTAACAAATCAAAAATTTCAAATTTGAACTCAACCATATTAAAACAGTCCATTCTTTAGGTTATCAAGCTCTTAACTAATTAATCAAGAAACAATCTAGGCTCATTCCTAGCCTTATTCAAGTCCAAATATACTAATTTAGAGTGAAATTTTCTCAGCTAGTTCGATATATACACAAGGTTGAAATTAAAATTCTAGAATTTGTCATCAACATCACTCATGTGTGTAACTTTACTACCTTTAATGCTTCATAAATTTTACAAGCTTATAGACATCACTAACACCTGAAAATTTTCAGATTTCATGTCCTTTAAGGTTACTTCATTTTAGGTTAATTTAACTTCCTTATTTGTTACACTAAGGCTTATAAAATTATGTTCACTTATGACATTAACAGGCACTTTTTACAAACACACCTACAACTCTAATATTTTTCCAGATTGAAGAACATTTCAATAACAACTATCTTTATCATGAATCCACCTTCATTTATACTTTAAATCTCAATCTAATTCATCTATAAAACAACCTAGAGCCTATGGTTTTTATACATCAAGAACAAAGCAAAATAGTATCCAATTCATGTATCATTTTCCAGCACAGTTTATCATCAACATCATATACAATCCATCTCAATTCAATCTTCATAATCCTTCCATTATAGCATGCCATAAAGATCAATCTTTTACTTACTTGTCTAGCTCAAATTCCCACCTCAAAGATCAAGCTAATTCATCTCTCCATTCATGCAGAATCATCTCAAATTCAAGGTGGGAATTGCATGGTGTTCAGCTGGAATCAAAGACTATAACAAGAACAACTATGTTCAGATTCTTTACCTAACTTTGTGAGGGTAAAAGCATGGATTTTGATGTATCCATTGAGCAAGACTTAAACCAAAAATGCAGAGTTATGAGACGAATGCAGGTTTCAGTGGAGAGAGTGAAGAATGAAGATGAAACATAGCATAAATTTTTCCAGCATTTGCTTTGTTCAACTAGGTGCAAGGTGTCATTATCTTAGATTAACATATGTCCTTAAGCATGCTAGCCACTTATTCTCTTCACAAGCCACCAAATGTCACCTAGTTATTAGTCTATTTGTTACTCATTCATTGCTGTCATTTTTCAATTAATTAGCTATGCCAAATGTCACTGATTTTTCTATATCAAATGTCACTCATTCATAGGCTTAATCATCCTAATTTTTCATGTGTCAATTTGTCTTAACACTTGACATTTTTCTAGATCAAATGTATATTTTAATTCATCAATTTTTCAATTGTAGCAATAAATTCCAAGTTTACTAATTATAGTCCACCAAACTAAAATTCAAGATATAAACAATGCACAACTCACATCATGATCATTTTAAACCATTCATACCCCAGAATATGTCAATTGAGTGCATATATTATCTTTGCAGCGTGTATTAATTTATAATTCATGTGTGTATGCTAATAATATGCATGTGAATGAAATGCAATTAATGAATTCTCAATGATATGGCCATGTGTAATATTATAAGGTTATAACCCTTAATATGAAAAACGGACTATTACAAAATTAAACAAAATTTTAATAAAAAATAACTAAATTACTAAACTAAAGCAAGGTGATTAAGTATAAAATAGAAATCAATGTAAATAAAATGCTAGGCTTTGGGGCTTTATTTATGAGAAATTTCGATTATCAAATAATGTTAATTATCATCAAATAATGTTAATTATCAAGGTTAAAATAACAATAAACCTAAGATATCTACGTCCTCTCGCAAAGTTACATAAGTATATCTAATAAAATAATTTCTACATATTGATGCACAATTAGCATAATCTAATTCATTAAGAGTAGTTATTCAATTAATTATCACAATAAACTAGGGTATCTCGATCACTAAATATATAGTGTTTGTTCTCTTGGTGCATAGATTATATTTCTCATTTCAATACTTCACACAATCGTTAATATTGAATCTATGATAGCTAATAATAAATTCAAAAATCAAGTTTAAAGAGAATAAATTCAACTTAAGTGTTAACTAACAATACATTAATAATTGAAGAAATCTAACATAAGTTACATTCCTAACCCTAATTTGGGATTTAGTTTCCAAACATATGTTATAAAAGAAAGTAACGAAAAAAGAGTTGGAAGAAATTTTCACAAATTTCTTTCAACTTCTGATGAGTTTTCCTTCAATCTTTCTCTTAAGTAGTCCTTAATGATAAGAAAGTCTAAAAAATAATTCAAGAGCTTCCCTTCTACCTATAGCTTTATCCCAATTTAAAGAATTCTAATAATAATTAAGAAAGAAAATAAGATAAAAGAACTCACCTAATAAATTCTTGGAATCTTGATATTCTTTGTTGAATCTTGATCGAATTCCCTTGTTTGTGTCCAAAGTGGCTCATTTCTTGTGTCAAGAAGCTCTAGTTTGAGTCCTCTTAACTTTCCCCCTCCTGTCTCTTAAGCCTCTTTTTCTTTTTTATAACTAAAAATCCCTAAAATTCTAAGCACCAAGACTAATGCTGACCCAAATTGGTCACATGTTGCTTAAGAATTCTCTTCAAGCGAAAATTAGAATTTTTTACCTATTAACTTCGTAACTTAATAAATTGCACACAAGTCTTGAAGGCAAAAAAAAGAGTCTATATTTAGGTCGAGTAGTAGAACACAAGTCCTTATTAGTGTCGTCTTATGAGTTCTTATCCTAAAATCAAGCAAAAAAAACTTGAAAATTTACTTAAAATATTGTTAAAGTCATTCCATCTCCATTGCAGGATTAAAGTAGACTTGAAAATAAAATATATGCTAAAATGAATATAATTCTTATAAAAAATATAAAGACATAAGTAAAATGCTCTCAAAATTATACTAAAATTAAATATAACATAATTAAAAAGGAAGTCCAAATATAGCCCAATCAGAACTAAATTCAATGGATTAAAATTGATTTAGCCAAAATTTAAGTGAATGGCAATCTGAAAAAGTTTGGACTCAAATGACCCAACATGAAACCTAAAGTTTAGACTTAAGTTTGATCAAGGCTCAAATGGGCTCTATCCTTTTAAAAAGTTCAAACCTAAGATCTATTGTTAAGCAAAGAAATAAGTGAGATGGGTTGCATTGCATCTTTTTATATTATTACAATAGTTGCTTTCGTTATTGTAATAATAACAATATAAAAAGTGGTTAAGGCAATTGCAACGTAATTAATGATAACACTCTTTGAAAGTACCCTTCCTGCTTTCATTTTTTCTTAAACATAAATTAGAATCCCTTTTGAAACATGTAGAATAAGTTTTTTTTAAAAAGACTTTCGTATTAATATATGATTCCTCTCCTGTTAGACTTTGAGTGGCAACTCTATCTAGTTTTTGACTTCTGTGAGGGACACAATGATTTGGGATTATACCTGCTGGAGGATAAATATGTTTTTCAATCCAAAATTTTGATGAAAATTCAGCCGTCCTGTTTAATATGTCCACAAACCCATAAAACCCTAGCTAATTAGGTTTGTGGCACCTTCTCCTCCGTTGGGTGTCGACAATTGGAGCCAGAAAACCAGCAAGAGAAGTTGGATACAGGGGTTGTTGGCATTGGCTGTCATGCGGTGGACGGTTGCAGCCAGTTCCTGGCCGCCGGCGAGGAAGGCATTTTCAATGCCCTCAAATGCACCGTATGCAATTGCCACCGAAATTTTCACAGCAAGACGGTTGACGGTGTCGAGGGGTTGTATCACCACGACCAGCAATTTTCATGTTGAGAAACGACAGTTTCTTAAGGTCTGGATGCATAATAGCAAGCTCGTCCTTAATAAGACACATGAACCTGTCACGTCGTACATGGATATTTACAAATTTTAAAATAATAATAAAATTTATTTTTATTTAATTTATTTTAAATGTTTTATAAATATTACAAAATATATTTAGTTATTTACCATCTATTTTAATAAAATATTATAATTAAATTTGTATGTTTTTTCGGTGCATATATGCAAGTTTAGATAATTAAAAACAAAGCAGTGGCATATCCTGCTTCCTACGTACAAAAAACAAAGGAAAAGAAAAACTCCTTAGTAGAAATTCATACCAACTACTTTGAAAAACGAAACAAAGAGGCTAGCGGCAAAAAAGAAAAAAAAAAATACATAGGCAGTAGTGACTACTCAAAAGAACTTTTCCCAAAATAAAATAGCATGAAACTGGAAGAAGAAAGGAAAAGCTGCTCACTAAGTAGCCCAACCCAAGAGTATGATGAATCGGCTACCAATCAAAAGGCACTTAATAAAAGCTTCCACAGCCTTAACTTACTTATACTGAGCCTAACACAGACTGCCACTCTCTCTATCTAGATATGTGGCTTGTGTGTGTGTGCATGTATATATATACACACACACACACTTACTGCAGAATCCCTAGCTACTTGTGTATTATATATACATATACATGCGTTGTAGGAGCCTGGATCTGTACTATCACTAGCAGCCACTCCACTGACCCACACATACCTCTCACAACTACACACTCAGACACTCACCAGTCTGTCTGTTCTTTATACTTTTGCTTTCTAGGAAGCTATCTTTTTCACGTTTTGCAATGCCATACCCTTTAAGGGTTTGCTTGACTCCCATAAACGGTGTTGCAGAGATGCTCTTCCTTGTTTTTCAGCACATTAAAAGATGTATTCTAGTTCAAGAAGAGAAAGCCTCACTCTGCCTATCTCCTAACAAAAACAATCTTAACATATTGCTAGGGTTCCGACTTTCGAGTTTTATAGTAAAACCACATTCTTTTCCAGGCTTTATACAATGCAGCAGTAGCTCATGTTCAACAAGATTTCACCTTCATTCCTCTTCTGCGAGCATGCTAGCATTTTCCGTTATGACTACATTAAGGAATTCAAGCCAAATCCAAAATATTATTTGTGACGACAGAAAATACATGTAACCTGAGTTAAGCTGTTAATCATGCAACGGTGGCAAGTACTACTACAGCTATAGGAGTTAGATAGTTGTACTTTCCCAATTAATGAAGAAGTCGTATCAATCTGTAACATTGACGAGAAGAATCTTAAAAGCAATTTGTACATTTTTTTCCTCTCCTGAACAGATATATTAAACGTTATCAATGTTTTTATATAAACTAACAGAATGATTCTGCTGCATTAAAAGATGTCGAGATTAATGTCTACTCTACTGTTACTTTAAACTCGAGTGTGATTTTAATAATATGACATGAATATATAACCATTGATGACATGAAGATTAAAGTTTCCATGAATGTTTTTGTACAGCTAAATACTATACTCACTGATACAACAACCTTGCAGGGCTTAGGTCCGAAGTATTGCATTCTTACTTTGAGAAATTTGTGAAAGCTATACCTATTCCATGGCCTACAGAAACCTGAGTGCAATTTAACGTCTGATAAGTAGCTAAATTCAATACATGAGATAGATCAGACCGAACCCACGATGTGGAATCGATCATGGATAAATTGATGGTGGGAACTGTAAAACAAAGCAGCAACTGACAATTTTGGGGAGAGACATTACCATAACCCAGAACATATTTCACTATAGTGGAAAGGCCAGTACGATATATCAAGACAAAAACGAACTAAAAAAAGTTGGGTTTGAATTTAGGTAGCCACACGAATCACTAAGAAAAAGAACACAACCAAAGTAGATATGTTTCTTTGAATCTAAAAAGAAAGCTTGAGGGACAAATCAACAAAATTAGAAGCACTAGATGCATTAGTACCCACTGCAACTGAAGCTTCCATGTCCTTGGAACAAGTGCTTTTATGATCACTACTTTTTCCTGGAAAAAACTCGTACTCCACTATAACTCTTCCATTCGCTGAATTTCCCTTCCGATGAACTGCCGCGACCTCCATGCCCTACAAATTAATAAACCAACTTTCAGAATCACAATCTATAAATAACATCAAGAGGAAAGCTAATGTCACATCAATTTCTAGATCATACAAGAACATGTAATCAACCAGGTTTCTTATGCATGAAGGATATATTTTATTTTGTTTCTTTTTACCACGTTGAGACTGTTATTGGCATACAAGTCTTTCTTTGTGGCTCTTAAGCTGAATTCATCGTTGTAATCATCTGATCGAAACTTAGGAAATCGGAACCCTAGAAATTAGGTGATACTGACACCTCACACCCCTCTCTTCTTTCATTACATACAATATGCTCCCCACCAAATTTCTTCTTATGGGAAACAATCAAGTAATCATCTTGCCAAAGACAATATAAGTAAAAGATGGGGGGAAAAATGAACTCTTCAAAATAAGTTTGCCATCCTTTTTCCTTGCGTTTTCTTTAAATCCAAGCAACGCGCTTAATCGCGGACGTTGCTCAAAACCAAAAAGTAAAAATCAGACTAACAAAGTTCAATTTAATGAAACGAAACAAAGGGTATAAATATAATAATAATAACAAACTTCGGTGTTATTTCAAAAACCAAATAGAAAAAGCACCAGATGTCTAGGACTCACTTGTAGCAATATTAGAAAATTAAGAAACCATTCATCTAATGCAAACCTTAAAGCAAATATCACATCGAGCATGAGCACACTGCTGTGTGATGATCTTTGGCATTGAAGAGAGCTCTTTCGAGGTCTCAAAAACAGCCGAAGCAGAATTACTACTACTCAACCCAAGCTGAACCGGAGCTCCAACCAAATACGGATTCGCAAAGAACTGATGACCCACTCCAAAACCGCCGGACCCATTACTGATAACTGAACCATACTGCACAGGAATGCGATTAACCTTAAGTGGGTCATCCACAGGTAGTTGGAGGTGGCTGAGGGAGTCCATTTGGTTGGCTTCAATCATCGTCTTTCTCCATTCTTGTAGCCTTAAACGCTCGAGTTGAGCCACCCCCATGCCTCTTTGGGGAGGATGTTTCTTGCGAGGTGGGCATTTGCTGGGTTTTCTTCCTCGGGTACTACTATTTACTGGTCTAGGTTGATGAAAGGATTCGGCCTTAGTGGGTTCTTGGAGAAGAATAGAAATGGGTGTAGCCATTGACGAGAGTATCTTGAGACAAAACAAACAAACCCGCTAGTGTTTAATTGTAACCTAAGACAAGAGAGAGGTGAAGAAGATGGTATAATGATACTGGTAAATGACTTCCAAGGTTTTTGTGAGAAAGAGAGATGACAAAAGGATGGCTAGAGGAGAGGTGTGTGGTTTAAAGTAAGAGAAGTGATGAAGTGGCAAAAAAGAACATGGGTTTTTTGCTATTCTCTTCACCCATTCATCTATTTCCAGATGCTATTATATATCATGATCATATGGTCTTTCTTATTTGTAGAACATCTAATTATGATGGCCTGGGCATAGTCATTGGTCAAATGGTAATGCCAATAGCTAACTCCTGTTGCCATGATCAGGAAGAAGAGGAGGAGCTAAACCTAAAACCACTCATAAGTTAATGCTCCTTCAGCTTTATTTACTTCTTACTACCAGCTTCAAAGGTTAGGAACACGCCTCTTTTACATTGGGCCCACTTACACGTGTCAAGACGTCGGACGATTTAGCCAATTGTACTACACAAGGTCGGAGATGTGGGGTATTGTCCTCTGGGAAACATGTTCTAAAAAGCGGGCAGGTGGGGTAGTATCAGTAAGAGGCACGGCGTCAGTTTTGTCGGAAACGGCAAAATATCATTGGTTTTATTTATATGTAGTTTTGTCACTAAGGAAACAAAAACGAAAAGGTTTTTGGTGCATGGAAGTAAATCTTTCCGTCTGCCACTTCAAAGGTCATGATCTTCCTGATAATAGGGTTCTCTTCTCGTGTATTTCATGGGTCATCAGCAGATGTGATCGAGTGAGCTTAGTCTTGGTGAACTAGCACGTATAGCAGCCTCTGGCATCTGGGCAATCATAGAGAGTGAGATCTGGTCGCTGAAATTAGTATACATGAAGCTGCCCTAGCTACCATTATAGGCCTATAGCTTGCAATCATATCTTCTTCATATATGGAATCATCAAATGCTGTGTCCATGTGGTAGCATCTAGCTCTTTTATTGAGCTTTATAGGATTGTCAATGTGATTAAGCTGTAATTACTTCATGCAGTTAACTAATGTTAATTTATGTTTGTATTATATTAGCCAATTAAGGAAATGGTTTTCAGGAAAATTTCCTTTGAACCTGTAAATATTTAAAGGAAAATGTTATGGATTGGTCCAGAAACAAATCCTTGAGATCTCCATCACATGAAAACTTTCCGTTGAGGGTTAGTCTAAGGCATCAAAAATGTTGTCTCTCCCCAGGTCAATTATTTTTGGATGTAAAGAGATAATCTGCCATCTCCCATTGAGAAACTTTTTGATGGCTACCCACACACACAAAGACCACGTCAAACAAACAAGCTGCTTTCACACTTCATGAAAATACCACTCACAACATCCATAGGAACGTCTACTTTCCTTGTCCATGTTGATGGAGAACACACAACTTCCACAAGCACCCAATAGAAGTGATCTCAAAAAATCAAAGAGATTAATTAGTTCCACCACACAAGCATAGACATAGACGAAGACATAAACCATATGGTGTTGTATGGAGCAGAAGAACAATAGCACACATCCCATCCCCCCAAGAAATTGCACAAGTGCTTGATGGCTTCTTTCTTGCTGGAGATCCATCCCAAACCGCGTGACCAACCAAACGAGTGTCGATGTGTGAAAGATCTCTGATCTCACGAATATTGTTGGACTAGGGTGTACGGATTCACGCCGTCCTCATAAGTAAGCCAGCATTCCACGCAAGCACATGAATAGACTCCAAGACCTTGATTCGTTTTTATCCAAACGGTAACTAAGGCCAATGGATTGAGGGACGTGGGACTAAATATCATTTGGTTTCCGGGGTTAATGCCACGTGGCGATTGGTCCCCGCTTCATGATGTTGGATCTGATGATGGTGAAATGTATAGGGAGATGTTTGTTTAGTGTAGAATAGCATATATAGGATACATGTTATTACAGTAGGCGGCTGGGAGAGAAAGTGGGAACAAGGAGATTTGGCACGTGTGAGATGAGATGGCACGTGGGAAGATGCTGGGTTTGGGCAGACATGGTGGATTCTTGGTTTCTGAGAAGCAGATTGTGCCCTGCATGGAATTGCCATTAGGGATTTGTTGGTCTTTAATGTATTTTGTGTATAATCAATCATAGTCTATGTGGGGATCCGGCTTTGGTGTGACCACGAGTGGGGGGACCACATTGCACTTGTTTACCAAACAACTCATGCTCTTTTCGTTAGAATGTAAAGATGATCAAACCAAACTCTTGATTAATTAGCTGACATGCAAATCAATTATCATTAATCAATCATCAATCCGAAAGTAGATGAATGCAGTGAATAATCTTATCTTAAAGCATATAAAGTGAAATGGGAGAAGGAAGAACGAGCAGAGGGAGGTTGGTTTTGTGAGAGTTAGTTTTGGCTTTGGGTAAGAGATCCAACTATTTTGTAACAAAATCACCACAAGATCCATCCTATCCTTGTCCTCGCAACACTTGCATACCATAAAAAGCAAGGAGTAAGGACCACATCAGATGCTTATGTAATTATTTGGATCTCAATCTCAATCTCAACTGAGATTTCCTCTCTCAGTTTTACCACATTGCCCTAATTTGACCATTTTGTCCACAACACTGGAGCAGCAGGTTAAGGAAGTCGTAGTGAACATCTTAGTACATATCTTGGTGTAAGATTTTATAGAGGGACAAAACAAAATGGAATACGAGGGGCACTGCAGATGTTGGGGATCATAAAATCCTGGCCGTTCAAGAAGGACAAATATGTGCATCCAGTATTTGGTATTCTCTGGCATTTATGTACAGTTTGGTGTTGTTTTTAGACGATGAAAAGGTCACTATCATTAGTTCAATTTTGCTTGGTACCTCATAAAAGAAAAGACAATACAAGCAACTTGGTCAATTGGGACACGGTTTGCCTGCCCAAGAAATTGGGAGTTCTTGGTCTTCGCAAAATCCGGGAAACCAATGATGCACTTCTTACCAAACTCGGTTGAAACATGGTTTCCAAGGCTGAAACTCTATGGGTTCAAGCGATTTCTACGAAATATAAATTTGATGCTAACAATTCTCCCTTTTTCCCTTGATGTTACAAGTGGCTCGATGACTTGGAGGAGTATCAAAACGACTTGGCCCCATGTGCTTCAGGGAATGAAGTGGATGATAGGGGACAGTTCCAGAACAAGATTCTAGATCGATCCTTGGCTCAATGACTGGGGCCCCCTTCTATTCTCATGTTTTGAAACCGATCCCCCCCCCCCCCCCCCCCCCCCCCTCA
>JAOSBK010000206.1:49611565-49629358 GCA_027568895.1 Erythroxylum shatona
AATGCTTGAGCACCAAGTGCAACATTTTACCACCACCACTGGTAACTTGGATTGGGCCCTTTTTCAACATCTTCTCCCTCCGATGATTTGTTTGGTTATTGCAGCTATCCTTCCACCGACACAGTCCCTAGGGTCGGATAAACTTGAATGGGGCCATACGGAGAACGGGCAGTTCACTACATCATCAACTTACTCCATGATCTTGCAGCATGATGACACTATGGGTAATGCCGCCTGGCGGTTTATCTGGAAGTGGCAGGGGCTCTAACGAATCCGCGCATTTCGTTGACTCCTTTTGCACAACAAGCTTTTCATTAATCAACAACGAGTCCACAGAAATCTCACTGCGGATGTGACCTGCTATCATTGCCATCTAGAGGAATCTGCTCTATATGTAGTTCGGAACTGCCCAAAAGCCTGCATTCTTTGGGCAAGGTTCCCACCCCAGGTTATCATAGCAGAGTTCTTTTCCATGGACCACAAAAATTGGCTCATTACGAACCTCCACACACATAGGGAAGTGGGGGGCTTTGACTGGTCTATTATTTTTGGCATCGCATGCTGGTTTCTCTAGTCCTGGAGAAATAGGGCCCTCTTTGAGAATCTCTTCTCCTGGCCAATCTCACTAGAACAGCTAGTGCTGAAATATGTTCAACACATTCAGAAGGCAGCTGTTTGGCATCAAAGAACTCAACTGAGCAATGGCACTCATTGGGAGCTTCTGATAGGATGGAGCAAGCCTACCCCTGACTGGGTGAAACTTAATACAGATGGCGCCTACAAAGACTCTAGCTCTTCGGTCACAGCAGGTGGCCTGCTACGCGACAGTTCTGATGCTTGGTTGGGCGACTTTATCCAGAACCACTACAAGAAAAGGGAGAATTAGCAACGGAAAATTACCGATGGAACATAAACGATTGCAAATTACCGACAGAAAACCTATTTTCGTTGGTAAAATTGACGAAAAAGTTTTCGTTTAGCGACGGTACTAATATCCGTCGCTAAATATGGAGGGAAGCAACAATTAGCGATGAAAACTTAGCAACGGAAAATATACCGTTGCAAATTACCGACGGAAAGTCCATTTCCGTTGGTAAAATTGACTAGAAAATTAATATGGAGGGAAGAGAATTAGCGACAAAAAAATACCGTTACAAATTACCGACGAAAAATTCATTTCCGTTGGTAAATTTGACGAAAAATTTTATTAATTAGCGACGGTACTGATATCCGTCGCTAAATATGGAGGAAAGGAAGAATTAGCAACGGAAAATATACCGTTGTAAATTATCAACGAAAAATTCATTTTCGTTGGTAAAATTGACGGAAAAATTTATTAATTAGTGACGATACTGATATCCGTCACTAAATATGGAGCGAAATCATTCTGGCAAATTTTGCGATGAACTTTAGCGACGGAATAAGATTACTGTCAATAAAAAGGAGGAAATTATTGGCAGAAAATTTTTTTAAGTTTACCTACCGAAATTTTTGTTAGTAAATTCTTTTTAAATTAAACTCACCCGACATCTCCCTCCCATCAACGTCTTCTTCTTCCTTCTTTCTGCATCCTCTCTTCGAATTTCTTGGAGCCCATTTTTCTATTGTGGACTACTTTTCTGCTCATTGATGTTGTTTTTTTCAACTATTGTCATCGTGTTCTTCGGTAGAGGTATTTTTGTAACTATTGTCATGTATTTTTTCGTATATTGGAAGAAAGTTAATTTGGATATTTATTACTTTCTTTTATTTGTGTTTTTTGTTATTGGAAAACAACTTTAAAGTATAAATGTTAGTGATAGAAGGGACAAAACGTGATTTTAGTTGTAATGTTGGGATAAATTTATGATGCATATAATGTGTTTGATGAAATGTCTGTTTTTGAAAAAATGATTTCAGTTCTTTTTTAGTATGAATTTCATTATTTTAATTCTTTTGCTTGAAATAATGAAGTTCACTCCATAGTGGCTTCCAGAGAAAATAAACACATTGCAGGTAAATTTTAAAAAATAGTTTTCAGCAAATTTACAAACGGAAAAAATTTTGTTGGTAAAATATATTGGATTTACCGACGAAAAAAATTTTCGTAGGTAATTACCGAAGGAAAAAAATTCCGTTGGTAATTTTCTGACAGAAAAATCTTCTCTTTCGGTAAATTTACCTTTCGAATAAAATAACCATCGGTAAATTTACTGACGGTTATTTTATACCGTCGGTAAATTTACCAACAGTATACAAAATTTCCGTCGATAATTTTACCAACAACTGTATCTCCGACAACTTTTTCCGTCAGTAAATTCCATCGCTAAATAAGCTTACCGACGGAATGTATACAAATTCCGTCGGTAATTTCCGTTACTAAACTTCATTTTTCTGGTAGTAAACATTGGCAGGTGTTCCCTGTTATTTGCAAAATTCTGGGAGGTGAATTCGGACCTCAAGCTAGCATGGGCTCTGGGATACTGCCATGTAATCCTCAAAGTGGATTCGCGTGAAGTAACTAATCAGCTCTCTTCTTCGTAGGCGAGGGCATCATCCTTAAAGCCTTTAGTGTTGAGCATTCACGAACTCCTTTCCTGTAACTGGGTTGTTATAATTAGGCATAGTTAT
This sequence comes from Erythroxylum shatona, assembly GCA_027568895.1. Taxonomy (NCBI): domain Eukaryota; kingdom Viridiplantae; phylum Streptophyta; class Magnoliopsida; order Malpighiales; family Erythroxylaceae; genus Erythroxylum; species Erythroxylum shatona. The sequence continues at coordinate 49,614,176 of JAOSBK010000206.1, forward strand.
CGCGAAAGTAACCGATGTGCGGACTGACTTGCAAATTTTGCAAAACAGTTCTCCTTATAAATCAATTTTTTTGAGCACCCACCTAAGAGATGCATACATCTCCTTGTCGAGGATGGATCGAGAGTCTGTCACCCGAGAATTATCATGTAATTTGTTATGTTTTTCTTCCTTTATTAAAAAAGAAAATGTGTCTGTGAGACGCATCCTAACGGCACCCACCACATCTATTACGACTAACGGGTCTAGTCCCTTGTCCTGGAATCAAGACGATTTGATCCATACGGATTACTGTTTCTCTTTTTTGTTAGAAGTCTTGAAATTGGAGAGATACTGTAGCCATCTGTATAAAATAAGTTGCTGAAGAGAAGTGGAGTACATTTTGATACAGAATCTGTCGTAGTAACCAATCAATTGTCTTCCTTCCATTCTCACCTAATACAAAGGCATTTGTTCCTAAGCTAAGACCACCAATTTTGAATCCCAAACTGATTAGCAAGAGGACCTCCTTTTGCAATTAAAAAGAAAACTATAAATATTGACAAAAAATAATATCAATTTACAACATGAGCTTCTGTCATTATTCACTCGACGTTTTCATATGCTACACTAACAGGAAGTTTGAATGATGCACATAGCATCCACTTTCCAGGTGCAACAAGACGTACACTGCGCACTTCTACACAAACTGCCACCTCCTTTAATGCAATTCTTACCCGCTGTGCAAAAATTGTTCAAGAATCACAAGGAAAGACATCAGATGCTGCATGAAGGAAGATATATGCCAGGAATATGTATATGAAACCAACCACATATTGAGAATGGAAATTTCAAACCTCATGAAAATCGAACTCTGGATCTTCAGCTTTTGAGAATCCATAAACATGGATCGTTGGCAACTTATATTCTCTAGTCTTGGGCGCGTCTCCAAATATTCCCCTAAAAGCATCTTTCAACATAGGCAAAAACATTTAGTTGTGGATAAAAATATTCAAGCCTAATCAATCTGAAATTTCATCAGTTTAAAGGTGCATGTCCTGGTCAGTTACGGGTTCATGATAACGAAACTATAGCGAAGGACATTTTTCTTGGTAAGAAATGAAAAGAAATATTTCGATGTTTCATAGACCTTGTCTAAGCGAGTTTCGCCCATACAAAGCGGTCAAAATCACACAAGGCATGCAGTAAACTGGACTAATGAATGACCCAGACCTTTCACTCCCTATACAAGCAGGCATTTGAACATAACAGGTGCAATTATTACGTATCAATATCCCCCTAGCCAAATTTGATAAAATTCACAAGATCAGTTTGAAGAGTTGAAACTAAGCTTCCAAATCAGAAAGAATTCCAAGAAATTGTTGCCAGATGATGTAACCTAAGCATGTCCACTACCCCCAAGACCACAGCCTCAAGAGGAATATTGAAGGTAAACTTCAGTTAAGTCGACACATTATTCAATGAATCAAGCAACTTCTTACAATCTCATCTGTGTCCAAGGACAACAATGTATGATAACATACCGAGATATTCCACAGCATCATTTGGCAGATTCATAACCACCTGTGTGATAGAATGAGCTTTTTCACTTGTAAACATAGCACTGATGAACCTCCTTCCATCCATGTTAAAGACCTAGACAGTGACAATCAAGATTCTCAATATGAAGCTTGACACTAAAGAATTACATGTGGCAGATTTGCCCAGCAACTTATTATCTGTGTGATTCCTACATGTTCCTGTGTTTGATGAATATGAATAACAGAAAATTTATACAGTGAGATTGATGGCATTGTCTGACAACAACAAAAAGTGACTGAATTAAGTTGACCAAGTCCCAGCATTGTCAGTAGAATTTGTACTAGAAATATAAAATATAACTATACTTTCATCACAATTCTTCACGTATCAAAAAATTTGAAAAGGAGGTGTCTGCTTCTAAAAAGTTAATGGTAATAGGTCTCAAGTTACTGTTGTTTGGATCTTCATAATAGAAGGATGAATAGAGATGTGCAACACCAAAATGAACTATTAACTGGAAAGTCAGTTATACCCTGATCTGCAACACCAAAATGAACTATTAACTGGAAAGTCAGTTATACCCTGATCTTTCTCTCAAGCTTGTTGAGAACACTATTTCTCTCCAGATAATCAACTGCATGAGGGTTCAAATCATTGGCATATACGCGCTTGACTATCTTTGCAGCAGATATAGCTATTGGGCCGACCCCGGAAAAGACATCACCTGTCAATTTGCATAAATGATCAGCAAACACAAGTAAACAATGATTTTATCTTGTGCAGAAATTTAACAGAAACAAAAGTTGATAAAACAGAAGTACATTGTGAAAGTACAGAACAAGAGACCAACAACCTTCAAAACTAAAAACCAAAGAAAACATGACAAACAGAGAAAATTAGAACAGTAAAATGCACTAATAACAGCCATGTCTTCAAAGCAGAAGCAAGGAAATTATGTGGTAGTAATCCTGTCACAAGAGCAATCTTCATTTGTTTTTCTACCAACTTTGTTTCTTTCACCCTTGAAAATAGTGCTGCTATTAAGTTCGATAGACCTGTCAAACTTTATCAATGGTCAAAATGATAGTCTACAAACTCACAGTTCTAAGCAGATATTTCAACAATTCAGCAGGTATGTAAAGTAGAATTATGAAAAGACTCAAACATACAAACAACATCATCTCTAGTAAAGCCATTGAGCAGTCTTTGTCTTTCAGTTGCAAGCCTCGAGTTCCAATACCTGCATAAAAAATGAAATGCTTAATGCTACTAGCACATAAACTCTCTCTGGTATTGTTCACTGAACAATATTTATGTAATAAAATGAGATGGAAGATGTATCAATGCATCCACCAGTGTTATAGATGAAACACTTAAGGATTTAGTAACCACAAAATTATTGAGAGGTGGAGAGAAGAAACAATTACAAAAAAGGAAATCTTTAGATGACAGCAAGAGAATTGAACAAAGTGATTTAAGAATCTCGTGATGAAATTGGTAGCTTCATTTTGGAGATTAAAGGAAGGGAGGTTTCAGATTCAGGAGATAATTGCCTATTGAGACCCTCAACTCTCCTAGAGGATGTTGTAGAAGAGTAAATGCTTAGTTCAGAAATCTAACGAATTGCTCATGGAGCCACCATCACGCATTAATACCTGTAGCATGATGACGTTATGTTCAAAACATGGAATCCAAAGGGCATGAGATGTTAAAATGTTCGATACCATAATGCAAAGGACAGATTATGAGATTTCAGACAAATTAAAAGAACTTGTTCTCAAACAGCATGAGACAACAGACATGTAAATATTGAGTCAATCTCAATGAATTTGTTGGAAAAGTGTACATACACCGTAGCCAAATCAACATTAAATCGTAGTCCATTCTCAACAACCATGGTAACAAGAGAGTGATTTCCAGCTAAAACCTCAAGTTGCATTGTTCTGTAATCATTATGGATGGCATCAATCTTGTTAACAACTGTCTGTATCTTTGGTTTATGTTTATCCAGAACAACCTGTAATAGAATACTCGTAACATTACAAAAACTTAATAAGAGATTATTTATTCCTTCATTTGTGTTTTCATAAGAAGCACCTTTGCTATGAGCTTCTTGTAAGGCAGATGCTCGTCCCTCAAATTCAGGTGAGCAATATGCCCAACTGTCTCAAAAGCTGACGGGACAATCATATCTTTTGGTAACAAAGTCTCCAAGACCTGTAAAGATGATTAAATATTAGAGATCCAGTTATCTGGCAACCCTTTGGCAACCCCTAGTGCAGCAAGCTCCATTGCTTTACAGTTGAGAGTGATCAGTAACCTTCTCAACAGCTTATTTAACTAAAGAGTGTTGTGGAAACGAGAACTGCTGGAAAGTTAAAAGACTTTCAAAGTAAATTTGTTTAAAGAGCAACAGTAAACTATCAGCTTGAAGCGCACCCAACATAAGTTTTATTACTCAAGCTTGGTTTGACTCAACTAGCTCTTTAGAAAAGTCCATGCACGACCAGATCAGAATGTTAAATTTGATTAATTGGCATCATAATACCAAAAGCTTAAATGAAAATAAGCAGCATGCATGACACTGATGACCATTATGACAGATTATACATCAAGACTGTTAAAGAGTGTATCAAATTTACAAGGAGCAGTTTTTCCTATTTTACTTTTCCCTTTATAAGAGCCAGGAAATTCCTTGAACAACTTAAGAAAAATGATTGATATCTTCGGCCTACGTAGATAAAACTTAACAAACAAAAACAGAGCGAGTATGACCATAAAAGAACTCAAGGGTATGTCTACCTCATTCATCTGCCAGTATTCATAAAACAAAGTCAACTTGCATCTAACGAGCTCAAAGGTCAATGTCGAGTTGTCCTTCATTGCTTCCTCAAATGCAACCTGAAGGGTACAATATCAGATGTAATCTCCAGAAGCACAAGCATATAATATAATGAAACCTATTATATCAATAAATTTACACAACAAATCACAGTAGAAAGCATTACATGATTCGGCAAGTAACTAGTTGCACAAAAAATACTAGAATTCAAGCAACTTTTACCTAGGTAGCTATGCCTTTGTTACACCCAGCTCTGATCAGTTCAACAAGAAACTAACAAGCAAGTGAATTACAATCAAGGCCTTGATGTTGCGTATATGTTTAATCTTGGCAAAGACAATTGCAATCAGTTCCCACACATTAAGGCAGAAAAATTACTCCGGCATGACATGTATAATTCCCCACACAATTGGAGATAGTACCAAGCTCAGACCTTCATTAGTGAAACAATAACTCAGGATTGACAAATAAAATTCCACAGATACTTGGACGTCAAACCAAACTCAGACCTTCATCATTTAAATATTTGGCCACACACAATCTTCCATAGATGACATGCATTGGTTAATCAATTCTTATAATGGAGTTTAAAGCTGAATGTTTGTATCCAACTGTCGAAGCCATAACAAATACAACATGAGATCTTGTAAGACTATGAGTCAGTAAACAACATCATTACATAAAATAATTATCCACCTACTAAATTTCAAAATGATATGCAACAGGATGCCAATACAGGACACTCACGCAATGTTGAGTAAAGCATAAGAATAGAGATCCACCATCATGTAAAATACTTCAGAAAAATGTTTAATATGTAGGTAGAACAGTCACTCCCTGCCATCTAAGACAGCATTCTTATCATTTTCATGGGGCATTTCGTTCAAGCTAGGAACAAGAAGTTCGTCAAACTTCACTCTTGCCAAAACCGATAAAAGAGATGAGCATCTATGGCCTCCATCCCTTGATCTAGTAAAATACATTTTTCTTGAAATCACTCCGCAGCAACACTTACCTTTAATCTAATATCAAGGAAAAAGAGGAACAAAATATACATGAATAATCTTAATCTTTTATTTTAAGCTTTCCGAAGAATATCTAAAAAAGGCAACTATAACAATTATCATTGTACGACATCTCAGAAAAACAAACAATGTATACAGGAAAAAGCGTTCAACTTCAAATCACAATAAAGAAAATCAACTCATAAAGCATCAAATAAACCCTTTTGCAACTTTACTTCAAATTGGTGACTAAATATATTATCAATAATGACAAGAAAATACATACACATGTATAGCACAGTCAGGACTCAGATATATCAGATTAGCCACCTTGATAGCCCGAGGCAACTCCTCCATTCTTTTCTCTGCATACCTTTCATCCAAAAGCAACAATCTTGTAGACCCATTCCATTTCCATTTCCCCTTAAACTCATCCCCCAACAAACCCTTCCAATTCTCTCTTTCCTCCTGTTCCTCAACAACCTCCACCACGGCAAACTCATTCTTTCTATTCCTCTCAATCCCCTCACTACCCCCATCTCCATTCTCCTCCTTCCTCTTCTTTTTCCTTTTTGGCCTCGAAATCTTAGCCAAGTTTCTGAATTTAACATATCCTTTTGAATTAAACTCCTTTGCCAATTTTTCCCTATATAAAACAAGGCTTAAACTTTCACCATCTCCCTCTTCTTTGCCATAAGTCCTTGGGTCCAGCACGACAAGGTCTCCATGCTCCGCTTCCTCATCTTCTATTTTCCTCGAGTCTCCAAGTAAAGAAACAAACTCTTCTCCAACTTCATCCCCAGGAACTCTAGCAATATTACGAATCCTAGGCCAATTCAATAAATGCCCACGAAGCCTATTCTCTAAAGCGAAGCAATCCTTCGCAGGAACTCGAAGAGCAGCAATGTCAAACTCCCGAGTAAATTCCTCCTCGGCAATTGCTTTCTCCTCTTCAGCCCCATCTTCCTTGCATTGGTCCAGCAGTTTTCGATCAGCTGTTTTCTCAAAATCATACGGGTATTGAGAAGTTATTTTGCCCTTCCAAAGAGAGGGACCATAAGGGAAAGTCTGACAAGTAAACGCATGAGCAGCTATGCATAACTGAGAGACAAAAGTAAGGTCAGAACCAGAGGGTTTAAGAGAAACTAAGAGGGTTGGACAGAAGCTAGTGAAAGGGAGAGAGATGGGTCGGAAAAACAACTTGGCCACCATCGATACACTGGTTGATTATTGTTGGATAGCACGAAGATGGAAATCCAAGTTCTAAGGTGACGGTTTGCAAAAGTAAATTTTTTAATAAAAATATTAAAAAATTATTATTTGAAAGGACGAAAAGATTTATAATATAATAATTGTTTTGGTAAAAAATTTATAATGTAAAATTATTGATAATTTTATATTTTATACTAAAATTTTTAAAATAAAATTTTTTATTTTTAAAAAATAACTTGACTGATTCTATTTTATTATAAACCTTTCTTTTAAATAATATAATAATATTTTATTATATTCTATTATATTAACAAACCAAAACCAGTCTTAAATTTTTAACATTTGTTATTAACAAAATATTATTAGATATACTCTTTTTTTCTTTTTTAAATTTTAGAATAAGCAATATCTTTATTGATCATATACAATATAACCTACTCGTTGAATAACATATATTTATACAACTTCTATTTTCTCTTTGTTATTCAAAATTTGTTTGATGTCATATATCATTTCATTAAATTGATTTAAGGATCCTTAACAAGTTTATATTAATAATTTTAACTAGCTAAGTGTTTTATGAAAATAATAAGTACATAGTTCAAATAAATTAAAATTGACATTCAAGAATTTTATATTATTCAATTTGTAGCATAAAATTTTAATTTTTTATTGTTTAATATGATTTACGTATAATTATTTTTTGGAAAAAAATAAATTAACAAAAATTGGAGAAACTTAATATTTGTTAAACTGAACTGGTCACACAAAATTAAGAAGAGACAACTGTAGCCTGCTTTTCTGCAAAAACCAGAGTGGCTGTATAGTTGGCAATTATATACAGTTAAAAATCATTTGTTTATCCTATTTGGCCTTATTTTAGGAGCAAATTCCTTTCTAGTAGTCCTTCCGTGATAATCTTCGTTTCAGCGATCTCTTATTAATCAACCCAGGCACATAGTACAGCCACCCTGCTGTGAGTAATGTAGCAGATGCCTTGCCACAGAAAGCTAGTGCCAAGAGACATACGATAACCAAGTATATACCAACATTACAACTTTTACTACCTTCTCTCTTATCTTGAAATTGTTTATTCTGTTCTGGCTTCGGTAAAACCAGAGTCAATGCATTTTTCTTCGAATGTGACGAGGAAGGTGAAGTCGCTGTAGAAGACTTGCCAGTGTTACTTCCATCAAATTTCTTGGAAACTTCTAGGAGGATTACGTTTGTGGGATTCTTTGCAACAACTTGGTTTGAATTCTTTTTTGCAACTCGTTTCGATAGGCCCCTGTTTGAATGGAACAACTTTTTTAAGACTTTTGTTCTCTTAATCGTCTTGGCCTGCAATAGACGGAAAGCACTCGGCAAATCAGTACGCCATGGAAAAACATACTAAAAGGAAGTTCATCCATTCCCATGCGAAATTTCCTTAGATACTAAAGAGAAAGAAGCAACAGCACTTCAAGTACATTGAACAGAACGAGGAAAGTGAAAAAAAAAAGAAAATAGCGAAGAAGAGAAGGATTAATGACCTAGATTCAGAGATAATTATCATCAACAGACAAAACCATAGGAGAAGTACATATCGCATACCAGAAGAAGAAGAAAGAGAAGGACCAGTAATTATCATCAACACACAAAAACCATAGGGGAAGGACAAGTTCGATACTAAACCATCGAAAACAGAGGAATAATTAGGTATGCTAATCAGACATCAGAAAAAAGAGGTCTTTTTCTATCCTAAAAATCTTTGTAACATATGGAAATTGATTGGTCATTTTGATGAAGAAAAACACAGCGCATAGTAATCAAGACAAAGTCAAAGCAAAGTTAAGAAAGAAGCCAGGTACTAACCAATGAGATCTCGAACAGGACAGCCTTCAGAACACGTTTGAAACTCTGTTGATTTCTCTTCTTCTGTCTCAAGGTCGACTCTTTATTTGTTAAGTCGTGAAACAAACTAGGAATAAGCCCTTCACCTTTACCTTCAATCTTAGCATTCTTCAAACCAGACCTTTTTACAGGCACATCCCCGCCACATTTCTCAATTGCCACATCCACCGGTCTACTGCAACACGCAAAGAACATGTAAAGGGTCTGCTTGGTGCCAGTTCCTTCCTTGTTCATAGAACAAACGTTGTTGGTCTTGTCCAAGTGCATGGAGACGTTTGTAGATATGTATAGCCTATATATGAAACAGAAAGGTACTATGGCAGGACGTATGTGGCGGTTGAGGCCTAGCGAATAGGCGGGGACTTAAGGGGGTGGTTTTGGGGAGAGAAAATGAAGGAGAATGTGAGAAAACATGAAAAATTGTACGTGCGTGTGTTTGTGCTGTGTCTGAAACTTTATGGTTTTGGATTGAGTTTATTTGTGGAGTTGCGTCTTTTGGAGTGGTTTTCCAATACGCGTTAGATACCGCTCTTTGTAGGCTTCGTCAAACACATACACCATATAATATATTCTATGACATTAGGGTTTTGCATGTACATCAAATTTGGCATCCATATAGGATTTTGCCACTCTCAGATCATGTCCGGCAGGGCCGACGATAGAAATGCAATTTATTGTAGTAACACTAAGAAATTAACAAGGATAGTGAAGTAGTAAAGTATTGGCGTATTTGCAAAGGACAGTAACTTGGGTTACTCCACCTTTCGCCAGTTGATTTTAGAATAAAATCTCACTTGAACTTGTGAGTGATCTAACTTTCTTTCTCATATGGACTCGTAGGTTTATTGTAAATTTCACATAGTATTAGAGCAGGTTTGATCCGAAGTATTAATTTTTCAGTTGTCCATGTGAATATTCAATCCAAGCGGCCCTGTCTAATAACTATTGTATTTATTTCAAGTGATAACTGAATGTTCAGTTCCAGTTGTACTTGGGAGGGAGTGTTGATAATATTCACATGTGAGTTCCTTATTGGAAAAAGAGGAGAAAGAAAATTAGCATATAAACCTAGTGGACTACTCCACCTATCGCTAATTAGTTTTAAAATGAACCCTCACTTAGATTTATACGTGGTCTAATTTTCTTTCTCGTGTAGGCCTGTAGGCAAGTTGCAAGTTTTACATAGGTTTATAGTTTACACTTAATTTTCAACTGTATTTTCATCTATTACATAGTATATAATATGAACTGCCGAACTTATATACATTTTTTTTGCGGAAAAGGAGACGCACCCTTGGTTGTATCACTATCCCCTCCCGTTTCTTCCAATTTAACTTAAAAGTGAAAGATCCAACAAGTGTTATGTGTTAATCATTTATTTGTGTCGCTTGGGAAACCTATTGATCATTTTGAATAAAACAATTTTTACCATTTAGACAAGCAACCAAGATACTTTGACCGTAACGTACATTTGATTGGTCTCACCTCACGTCGATTGCTTCAAATCTGAAAGCATTGTTGTACTTTAAACAATTACCACTCCAAGTTCTATGCCTTAAAATTTGAGAAAAGATTAGCCTAAACAAACGATTTCTAAAATCATGTCGCTGTCGTATGAATTTCGAATGGCACGGCATGCATTCCTTGTTTTCCTCTTTAATATTGTTCGTTAAGAGTTTCTACTCTGCTCCAATGATTTATTCAATATAAAATTTTCGGTAAAACAGAGGATTCGATTCTCTGTCACCAAACAGGGTTGGAACATGATGTTAGGTATAGATAATACGATACCGTAAAAGAGAAATTCTCTGTCATGTATTTAATTATTATAAAATATTTAAGATAATTTTTATCCAAATTTGATCTTAATATCAAATCAAAAACCATACATATTAATATTACTTAATTGTCAAATATAAAGTAGTGAGTTATCATAATTTCATAAATTTCAATAAAAAATGTTTTAATAATTTTTTAGTATTTTTAATGTCATAAAAGGCCTTTACGTAAATTTTAACAATATAATTATAATTTTTAAAAAAGAATTAAATCAAAAAAGAAAGTTTATATTTTATTTTAAAATTTTAAATCTTTTAAATTATTGTATAATCTTTTTTATTTCTAATTAAATTCTAAAATCTTAAAAAATATAACATCACACTACAAAATGTATTTTCTATTAAAAATGTATAAGGTAAAAAAAAACGGAAACCGATTATTTTCTTCTTTTGTCAAGTTATATTTTTCATTAAAATTAATACTTTGTAATGTTAAGTTATTTTTAAAAATTATTAAAATTTAATTTTAAAAGTTAAATTTTGATACTAATATAAAAATTAAAAAAGGTTGGTATTAACTGAGTATAAAATTTGTCTAGATTAAACATGTGAATAATTATTTAGCATTTCATATTAAATATTAGGAATGATAACGAAAAATATTTTGGTTATATTTAGTCATTATATGATTTTTACATAAATAATTAATCACAATATTTTGTATTTTAATGAATAATTAATCAAAATTATTTTTAATGATTTAATAAATTATTAATTTTCAGATAATTTTGAATTATTTTTACAAGAAGAATAAAATTAAAGAACTAAAAAATTTTACTTTATTTAATATAGTATTAATTAAATAAATTAAATATTAAAGACTATAATATGTAATTTTGATAATAATATTATGATAATAAGTAATAAAATATTTATAATATTTTGATAACATCTTACTGGCTGTTTATTTTTTTGTTATTTTTTATATTTGATTATATTATATTCACAATCCTCTTAAGAATAAAAATACAATATTATTTCAGTTTTATCATTTCTTTTTTATCCATTCTTAGTAATTAAACAGTGAAAAATTAAGAAATCAAATATTGTAATTCTATTTTCACTGCTTTACTACCAGGTACCAAATAATATGTTATTGTTTTGCTTGATTTCCCTTTTTCATATAAAGGTAAAGAGAAGAAAATGATAAGAAATTGCAAGAAATGTGAGTTGATAATATTTAAATGACATCTCGCCATCCTGTTGGTTACTTTTTATGATCAACCTAGAATTTGGACATATTAAGGGAAATTTCTCCCATAATTTACATATGAATTCTTATCTACAGTATAGGTGTGGTTCAAAAAACTTAGATAATGAAATCTCAAGTTACCAAAATGCTAAAAGTATTGAAATAAGGTTTAAACTAAAGAAACAATTTGATTTAAATAAAGGAAAAGTATAAGCTATAAAGAAAATTTGAAATAAAGATGAGTATACAATGCAAAGAAAATTGGAAATAATTAAGAAGTGTTTTTGTTAGAGTAGTCTAATTGTCTTTTCGTGTGTATTATACGCGTCTAAAGGTTATTTAGTGATGAATAAATATAATCTTCTCAACTTCAACTTCCTTAAAAAGATTGGTTTTAACTGTTTAAATTCTAACTCACTTCTCCTATTCTACCTAACTGCCTACGCACTATTTTCCCAAATTTAACATCCTTAAACATTTTTCTTGTAACTGCTCAACTTTTAACCATTTTCCATTTTGACCATGTTTAGACTACCTATCTCCATGCAATATTATTTTCAAAACACATGTCAATTATGTATCAACTGTTTGGACTTTTTGAATCCTGAAGTTCTCAACTGATTCCTATGTCCGTGAATTATCTGTCCAAACTTTCAGGATTTTTTGCATTTAGGCCTTTTCAATTTTAGGTCAAATGGGCTGAATTCTTTCTAGGCCATCAATATGTCCATGCATATGTTTGGTTGAGCAAACCAAATACATGATATTGAAAACTTTTTAGACTTCTAAAGTTATCAATATTTGCATGAGCAAATTTCATATCCTTAAATTGACCTCCATCCTTGATCAGGAATTTGTCCTTCTTAAAAATTAACTCTACATTTTCACACCCTTTTAACTCTTCAGACTTATCCATAGTCTTTTACATTTAGAATTTAACTTTTGTAGCTACTGTAGCTTTTTTCTGTGAAAGTCTGTCTTAAACCCCCAATATGAATTCGTCAAGTAACTCAATGTATTTTGGTATTTGCAGTAATCTCTCCCTCTGATTTCTTTATTTGTGAAAATTTTATACTTTGACGATAAGGTAATGAATTTTTCTTGTAACAAGAAATCAAATATTTCCTATGTTTTTCAGGTGTTAAAGGTTTACTAACTTTGAGTGGTCGAAGCCTACATTTTCCTTTTAACTTCAAGAGATTTACGTTTTTAAGAAGGACAAACGCAAGCTTCAAGTATGTTAACTTTGACCACTATTAAATCACATGAATTTGTCTTTATAACATAATCACCCATTGAATTCTTTTTGTAATGTCCTTCTTTCTTAAAAAGTTCTTCGTATTCGAACAACTTTATTGTCAATTCATATAAATCATGAAATTTTATACCTTGAAATTTTTTCTGCAATGTAATATGGAGACCCCTTTGAGCTAACTTTATATATTTAATCTCTAAGAATGCAACTCGATATTTACTTCTCATCTTCTTGAATTGTGTTATGAAGATGCCAACATTCCCACGACTTTTCTAAGTAACTTTCGACAATTCTGCTACACTAACTTCGGATTCAGTTCAGAAAAATTGAGGATGAAACAATCTCTCTATTTTAGCCTACAAGAGGATAGAATGGTGAAACTAACAATATGCTAAACAAATTAGATTCAATAATTCTATAGCCGTATGGATAAGGATTCATAGGGTCGATATGTTATGAATAAGGCTTATATAATTCCAAACACCCAAGCTTTATTAAACTAGGACTATAATTCTTGAACGAGTTCTTTAACATCTTTCAAACCAAGTTACTATCCTATTTAAGGAGAAGAAATAACGTAATGACTATTTACAGACACAATATTACCCCATAAATCGTATTGTGATTTATTAGCTTTAGCTTCCACACCAAATCCTTGCCTACTAAGAGTTTAGAGCCTAACTAACTGTTGGCTATTTTCACAATTAACGACAGATGTCTTATAGGAACATCTTCTCTTTTATGAGGAGAAACATATTTTTCATCCACAAATAAAGCAATTAGGAGGTGACTGTATTCGTCAATTTTTATCACATTGGACACAAGATGCCCTCCAAGCTTCGAAGATTTGCTTTTCTAAAGAAGGAGAATTCTTCCTAGTGATTTGTACCAGAGCGGAAGAAACTTTATTCACCTTCTCTATCATTATTTTGATTACTTTAACTCTAGAAGCTGAGTTGAACTTTAATTATAGAATTTCATTTATACAAACAACCTCATTTCATGTTGATGGTTGCACAGTTTTGGACTTTTTTCCTATTGGAGGGTTAGTTAAAAGTTGTTGGGAGACAAATGCACAACTCTCTAAATAATCAACTACATATTAACGACAAGAAATAACTCTTCAAATTGCTGCTACAAAAAAAATGAGAAGAAACTAAACGATGAAACAAACACCAGGATTTAACATAGAGACCTCCAAAGTAAAAGGAAAAAAACCACTGATCAAATCGATAAATAAATCCACTAAACTCAATAAGAATTTATAGAAAAAGTTGATTGCTCACCCCTCGTAACAATAAATTGTTTCACAAATTTTCAGGATTGAAACCAAAATTGATACACAATTAACAAACCCTCAAACCAATCCAAAAAACAATCAAACAAGGATGAGAATCTAAACCTCTTTGTCTTCTCACTATTTTTCTCACTTTTGGATGTTGTGACCGCATTCTCTATCTCATGTTGATCTGGAGCAAGACTCAACTATTTATAGGCACCTCTAGCTTGATAGCTTCAGAATCCTAACTGAAATCAACTAGCTATATTATATCTTATCCTAATCAGATTACATCACATTATGAAACAAGATGATATCCTCATCTAAATAAGACTCTATCTTATAAGATTTATCTACATCCTAACTAACAAGATAAGAGATTACATCTATCTAAGAATGATACATTCATATTTACGAAGATCTCCACTGTTTTCAGATGATCATCTCATATAATCTATCTTTTAGAGGTGATATCTATCTATTGTGATCTTATCTGCCACATCATCCAAGATCTCAAAATAGGGTTGAAAACTCAACAATCTCCCACTCCAACCCAAATAAGGTGAAGACATGTCATTCTCCATCATCTTCTTGAGATTCATCCCAACAAGTTTACTACAAAGCTCATTCTCATTTCCAGGAACCAATTTAATCAACATATCAGCACCATTCAAATCTGTATGAACCTTCTTCAACATTAATTATTACTCTTCTATCACAGTCTCAACCAATGATATCAGACGTCTTCACAAAATGCAACCTCTTGCATATCCTTCGGCTCCCCTCTATATTAAGTAACAAGTACTCATAACTTAGATATCTTTTAAAAGGCCTTTTCTCCCTTGTTGACTTTCGAAACTATGTTTCATCGACTATTATATCTCATTGTCCCCCTACTCATTATCCTTAATAGAGTCAAAGACATTTGAATACACCAACTCTAATAACTCTAACTTCCTTGCAGATCTTCTCATGAAGAGACTTTACATTGCTTTCTAACTAAACAATTGTAGGGCCCCGGCCCCTACCGCCATCACACCAGGTATTGTCCTCTTTGGCCTCTGCGTGAGTCACGACTCGAACGCAGGACCTCAAGGTTTTGTTGCTCTTAAGAGCACGCCTCTTACCATTGAGCCAAGTGGCTCAATGG
>JAOSBK010000206.1:49629696-49641625 GCA_027568895.1 Erythroxylum shatona
TGACAAATTCAAAATAAGCATCTCAAGAGTCAAAGATTGAAGATTATGTAAGATCTGTCAGTTGGAGCTAGAGGCTAGTTGACCATCATATTGCAAGTCGACTATTAACAATCAGACCTGTCAGTTAGATAAATAGATTAGTCGACTATCATCATATTAGTCGACTATTTGAAGAGCGGAGCTAAAATTTTCATAAAAACGTTGGTACTAGTCGACTAATTCTTGAAGACAAGTTGACTATAATGTACTAGTCGACTATTACATACCTACTAGTCAACTATCAGTGCAGCTGAACATAATTTGACTGTGTCAATTGATTTCAAATTGGAGAAAAATCTTCATACAATGGCTAGGAGCATTCTACAATGGCTAGGAGAGTTCTGCAATGTCTAAAAACGTCTTCAAGCCTGGATATAAAAGGATGGAACTTCATAGGATTATTGACACAATCCAAAAGTGAAGCATACTTGCCATAGTTCAAATTATCTTCATTTTGCTCTTAGCATGTTCTAATTGTATTAAGTTGTACTGAGCTTTACTACTTCATTTCTATCATTGTTATTATTGTGAGCTGAGTGATTAGAGAAAAATCACTTGAGAGGTAGGAGTTGTGTCGGGAAAACAAATCTTTTGTAAGGTGTAGCTTGAGCCGAAAGTCAAGTTAAGTTGTATGAGTTCACACTGAACTAAAAAGTGTGTAGTAAAGAGCTTTGACAAAATCCTAAGTGCTAGCTTAGGTAGAGGACGTAGGTCTTAGCACCGAACATAATCCTTCACACCTCTGTCCACGTCAATAAGATCAAAGAGATCCCTGAATATAAAAGGTCCTCCATCATGAGCCTCCAAATAGAGTAACTTGATAACGTTAACTTGACCATAGAGCTACTTCCACCTTTCATTAGAATGCTCTGATACCACTTGTTGGAAGAAAAATACACAACTCTCTAAAAGATCAACGAAATAATAACGATAAGAAATAACTCTTCAATTTGCAACAATAGATAAATATGAGAAGAAAATAAATAATGATACAAACACCAAGATTTAATGTGAAAAACCCTTTAATGTAGAGGGAAAAAACTATGAGACAAACTGAAAAATAAATCCACTAAACTCAATAAGGATTTACAGAAAAAAAAAAATTGATCTCTCACCCCTCACAATAATAAGTTGTCTCACAAAGTTTCAAGATTAAAACCAAAGTTGATATTACAATCAACAAACCCTCAAACCAATCCCAAAAACAACTAAACAAGGATGAGAATCTAACCCTCATTGCCATCTCACCATTTTTTTCTCACTTTTAGACATTGTGATCGCACTTTCTATCTCATGTTCACCTAGTCCAAGACTCAGCTATTTATAGGTACCTCTGGCTTGATAGCTTCAGATTCCTAACTGAACTCAACTAGTTAGATCACATCTTATCCTAATTAGATTACTTCACATTATCCAATAAGATGACATCTTCATTCAAATAATACTATTTGATATGATTTATCTACATCCTAAGTAACAAAATAAAAGATTACATATATCTAGGAATGATATATCCTTATCTACGAAGATCTCTACTATCTTAAGATGATCATCTCACACAATCTTTATCTTTTAGAGGTGATGTCTACCTATTGTGATCTTATTCGCCACATTATCCAAGATCTCAAAATGGGGCAGGACAGTCAAAAAAGACGATGATGCCTTCTTAAGATTCTCAATCATTTGGGATATAAAACCTTTATTCCCTATTGTAGTAAGTACTTTTTCCTCCAAGGTTGGAGGTACAACGATTTCTTTCTCATTCCTCATATGCAGAATCGTGTCTCACTAGGCGTGCCAAATTATTAGTTTCTTTTTATGATCAACCTCAAATTCGGGTAAACCAAGGAGAAATTCTCTTAGAACTTCTACCTAACTTCTTATCAATGATATGAGTGGGCTTTGAAAAACATAGAAAATGAAACTCTAAATTATCAAAATGCAAAAGATTGTCAAAATAAGGATTGAACTAAAGAGAATTTGATTTAGGCAAAGAAAAAGTACAAGCTATAAAGAAAATTTGAAATAAAGATGAGTACACAATACAAAGAAAACTGAAAATTGTAACAGTGATTTTGTTGAAATATTCTGATTGTCTTTATGTGTGTATTGTCTCAACACTACCAACTATCAAGTTTATTGCTTGAAAGGGAATAAAATTCTAATGAATTCAAAAAATTTGATATTTTAGCTTTAATACACAAAAATGTAGATCAATTCAGCTCTATAATGAAAGATCCATTACATTGTGTACAAGAGAATCTGGTTTCTATGTTTTAATCGATATTTTGATGTGATACATACTTCAATAAACGTTTATATTTGAGAATTATGTACAAATTTCATGGTCAAATGATTGTTGTACTATTAGGAGTAAAATTATATTCCTGGTACATTCAAAAGTAAATAAATGTTCCCAGCGGTGTAAATGGGTGAGAAAATTGTAGGTGATCTAATGAAAATGAAGCTACTTATTATCGTAATTTAATTTATTTGCAAGGAAACGGAAATCAAAATGATGGTTGCAACTTGCAAGTCTAGTTTCGATTGCACAGATGTGTTTCATTGATGCAAAATATAATGTTCTCAGTGACCATCCTTTTCCTCTGGTGAAACGCCTCATGGCCCTTTTGATCTCACGGAACACCAGAATCCTTTCCTGGTGCTCAGGGCAAACTAAAATCTACGCAGAATGAGCTGATGAGTATGGAAAACTGAAAAAGATGCTGCTGCGGAAATATTTTTCATGAGGGGAAAAGCAGGGTTTCATTGTCAAAATCGGAAACAAGACATTATCCTGATACATATCATTTGTCCTTTTCGCTTGTTTTAATGATCAAAACTAACCGTAAAGGGTGTTTCAATATGGCCAGACAAAAGTTTCAAGGTATAATATGATAATGGCCCTGCGTTGGGCTCCAGGCAGACAGAATGAACAAGGCTGCTGGAACCAAAAACATTTCAGGCCTACAGCAACAGATTACATGTCGACCATCTCAGGCCGCACGCCTGATGAAATAAACTCAAATGAATTCGCCGACGGCCATGCATTTTCAAGACAGAAAAGTTGAATCCTCAGTTGTTCAAGGATATCCCTTAGCTAATTTCAGCTGTTAAGCCTCTCAAAGAAGTACAGGTAGCCCATGTCTTTTGGAGGGTTTTTGGAAGCCCCAACCTTATTGTCGTTAAAAAGCACCCATCTACCATCTTTAAAGATGTGTGCAACGTAATGGCCGCATTGGGTAGATGTTCCCATGTGGCTCACTATACCAAAAAGCCTGTATCCTGCAAAAGGGCACAAAAACAAGGATTTTGGTTGAACATAACATACTTTGAGTTGCAAGCAGCAATATTATACACCTTCATCACATTAACAGTACATGCAAGATGAAGTTAGAAGTATATCGGTTTTAAAGTGAAAGAAATTACAACCGATGTTCAATCAAGGGGGAAAAAGCAAAATTTCAACATTTTCAAACTGATTTACAGCAAAAACATCTCCACTATGATTAAAGTTGTGATTCCTTTTTCTACTACAACAATCTATTCAGCAGTCACAGGGAACAAAATAAACTTTCAACAATTTCAAGCTTAATTGCAGCAAAAACACCACCACTGTGATTAAATTTGTGTTAGCATTTTCTACCACAACAATGTATTCAGCAGTCAACAGGACTTCAGAAATTTTATTATCATTTCTAAATTTTATTAACACATATACTAAAGCGTTAAGAAATCCATGTAGAAAATGCAGAAACTAAAAGGCTTAAGCTCCTACCTATACAATCAAGAGGAGCAAATTCAGCTACTTAATTTTAAGAGTTATGGTCATGTAACAATTGAATATTCTGTGGATATATAAAATTGTTGAGAGCCAATGAACAAGAACAAGGTGAAGAAACTAACTGCCTCCTCCATCTGGCAATCCTGCATCATTTGAAACAGGTGTGGTGATTGATGAGGTGGCATCCATATCAGATGAAAGAGAAGCATCAGGATTGCTGAATATCCAATCTGTTGCTTTCTCAATATCACCACCCTGCAAAATGCACACAAAATAGTAATTGATAACACAAGAATTTGTGCCTGTAAAATTGTTAATTAACCCGCTTTTCCTTCCAAAAGTAACTGAAAGACAAAGAAGATTACTGAAGACTTGAGCGCCTTTCGAGCAACTGCTTCTTGAAAACCAAATGAGATTAATTTATCAACTTTTGACTGGTCGATTTCAACTCCATGCAGCCCTTGAGAAATAGGAATATCAATATCTGAAAGAATAAAAGCATCTAACGTTAACAGCAAAATACTTGACATAATTTTCACCACTCAAGAAGAGCTTGTTTCAGAAGAAATGTGTGCTTCTCCAAAAATTGATCTTCTCAAGATAAAAAAGGAACTTAGATACCTGGGTCGTCCATGTGAGAAAGCAACCAATTCATTGCCTCTTCTACCCCAACATTCGAGGTGTTAATCGCAGCTTTCTGACAGTGGAGATGATTGAAGCCCATTGAGACAAGGTGAGAAACAATATCTTCACTGGCCACAACTTCCACCTCTTTGCCAGGGACTGTGAATTATAATTATAGCATCAAATGACAACTATAAGCTCCTCCAAACAGATAAGGAAATAAAAGAATAGATCTACCATCAACCCGCAAGAAAATTATATCCTAGCATTGAAATTCTAACACATCACGCACAGCGTCTTAAAACACTACAAGTTGAAAGCAATATCAAAAGTTTCAGAAAAAACTACAGATAGTTAAATTCATATAACACCAAGGATTTATGGATAGGATACTTCACCCCTTAAGAATATTTCTGGCAATGCAATCAAAAGCCAACAGAAATAAGAGAATGTGCTCCTTAAACACACATAAAGATGGGGCAAATTTCCCAAAGTCCTAACATACAAAAGTGAACAAAAAAGAAAACATGACATGAACAAGGCAGATCAAATATATGGAGTCAAAATTTAATGATATAAGAACATTTTTAAATTGCATAAGAGCAGGGATAAAGCAAAAAGAACGCATGGTAAATTGATGCAGAATGACTTGAAGTTCAAAAATGAAACAAGAATTAGGGTTCTGAGAAAATGTTTAGAATATGTATTCAAACTTTAAATGAAAATAAGACTGATCTTTTCTCTGTAAACTTATCAAATTAGAAGATGTGATGATTTCTTCTAAAAGTGAATCTTGTACCCAAGGAGTGGTTCTTAGTTTCTTAATCCTAGAAGTAATTCCTAAAACTATCATTGTTTAGTTTTCTCTACTAAAAATCCAGCAATCCTGAATTGAAATTCTAGGAAACCTAACCTGCTGAAATTCAGACATAAAATTTGATGTGCAGCAAACATAATAAAAATTGAATACCCAGAGCTTTCAATTTACTTGAGTTATATTAACTAGCTGACATATCTCCTATTCATCCTACATCTGTAACACTGCCAACTTCCTTCAAAGCAGCATCCTGTAATAACTAGGACATGTTATCCCCTTCACCCTTTCCACCCCATACCTAAAGTAAATGTGAATAAAAAGATTAAAAGGTTGAGATGCAAGGAAATATTGATAACAGTTCCAGGACAATCCTCCAGGTAATGATGCATCCCTACCAATTATTTTCAGTAATACATATGATGAAGTAACAAATAACCATTAAGCATAGTGGCACAATGGAAGAGGAGGGTTAAACAAGGTTCACTAATTCCCTGTAGTGACTTTCTCTTATTCTACACCATAAGGCCAAACCATAAGAGACTACATGAAATTAAGCTATGAATGCAAATCTTCTGTGCACCTTCAACAAAATAAAAATAGCACTCAATTCAAAATCTCCAGAAAGTATGTCACCTACCATCATCAGGTAGCAGCTCCTCCCCAGGCTGAAGGCCCTTGCTTCGCATGTGGCTAATATCTATTATATCAGGAACATCAATATAGACATCTGCATGTTACACCCAGATCAGCAAAAGTAACATTTTGGTATGGCTATGATTTAAGAGAAACAAATGCAAGACAAGTAATAAAGCCAAGAGAAACTTTACTGAGCTTTTTTGGCACCCAGCCTTCTTCCATAACAAATTTCCGCATATGCAACACAAGATAATCTGGAAATGAAGTCAGCCCAGCAGTCCTGCAGCACGGCAAAAATTTGTGGAATGAATAATATTTCCACCAGTTTGCTACTAAAGTATCATTGGCCTACCCTTTGCCACTTTTTTATGAATCTGATAATATTACAAATCTTACTTTAGTGCTGTGGTCTTAGCCTTCAATGCCGTGCTATAAAAATCTTGAACCTCCTCTGGAGCTGAAAAGTTAGCTAGACATGCTTCTAAAGGAACCCTTGGTCGTACAATATCATCAGCAGACCTGTCATAGTTAGTGTGGTAAGACAAAATATTTAAATATCAAAAGTTGACAGCAAACTACTACTACTTACACATCCTTCCCTTCTGATAATTTTACTGCTTTCAATTTCTGGAAAGCTTCTAGTTCATCTGAATTCACAAAAGAGAAAAGCAGAAAGTTGGCAGACCTATTTAACTAATAACAATGACTGAAAGTAAATAGGAAAAACAATGAGGAAACCAGACCTTTATTGATGGCCTCGTGTAATGGAATATTCAGAGAAAGAATGTAGTCAAGTCTTCTATTATAAGCAACCTTTCCAGATGAACACAAGATACGATCTTCAATACCAAACTTAAAACTCCTAGAAGGGTCCAACTCGGGTCTCCCACCATTAACACGTTCAACTTGGTCAAGGAAATGTAGGAAGAACTCTAACGCATCCTACATAAAAGTGGAGGTGGCATATCAATCAAAACATAATCGGTTAAGGGTTATTTTATTTCTCCAACAAATCCTTGTTTGTACAATTGATTGCAAAATATGACAACATGTATAATAACTACCTTCCCCACCCAAGAAAGAAAAAGAAAAATGAAGGATTAAAACTAAAATCACTTGTCACCAATAAGAAACACAAAGAAAACATAATTTATCTGCAAAGTTCCTTTCACAAAGTCTTGGAACTCTGTTTACTCTTAATGGTTATGGAATTGCAATATCAAAGGCATCCAAACCATCATGTTCTCACTGTCACTCCAATTTGTTTGAAGGACAAAAAAGATACAAATAAGAGATGAGAAAGGAAAATAAATGAATGAAACAACATTTGTCCCCCTCATCTTTTGCCGAGCAACTTTCAAATAGCTAAATATTAGGGGTATCTCTGCTCCTTCTTCTCTTAAACACATGTTCATCAAATGCAAGTAATTCAGGTCTATAAAAGGAGAGTTACCATTGAAATAATTGATCGAGTACTATAATAAGTATACCTGCTGTCTCATTGATGAAAACTCTGGGTGACTAGCAGCAATGATAGACTTGAACATGCGTGGGGGTATCCCTTCCTGTTTCTGTTGTTTGACGGGAGTAGATCGAAAAAAAAAAGAGAGAGATTTAAGTATCAACCATATACAAGACAAGCACACTGTATCTCATTAAGTCTAAACTTGCAAAATAAGTTAAATTTTCCATTGGGTATACACTGAAATTAATATCTAAATCCATAAGTTTTCGAAAAGCAAACAAAAGTCAAAAATATTGTTAAAAGAAGCATATCAGATAATCTGATGCTGTTAAAAAAAATTTCCTAGACAACAATACTTATTCACCAGCCACTCCAGCTGGACAAAAAGGTTACAGTTAGGGGTCAAATTTCTTGACATTGCATCATTCACCTTATCATCTTTCTGGATGACATATAAAAATGAAAAACCGAAAAAAATACTAAGAAACTAGTAACATAAAGGATGATAGAATGTTTCATTGGCCATGCCTCCTGTGCAGGAACTGAGTATTTTCCGGACAATAATCCATGCGCCAGTTTTGTTCTGTCATATAGAGACAAATCATCAAAGAGAGGACCAAAGTATATCAGCAATATGATGATGTTCTCATTCATTAAGTTCACTAAAATAGTTGGTGTGATAGATGACCAACCAAGATACTTGAAAAACACAAAGGAAATACAAACAAAGTTGAGATGCTAAAAAAAGTAACAGCAATAACAGAGAAAGAGCAAGAGAGAAATTAATGGGAACAGATAAGGCAAACAGTTTGGATCATAATATGTAAGTTACTTACAATTGCATATTTAAATCCACAGTTGGATCAGCTGGAGCCATCTCAAAAGCCATTTTTAAGCTTTGAGTCGTATAGTATCTGCTTACAGAAGGATCAAACAACCAATATGCATGCGTTAATAACATAACATAGTTAAGTTGATGTTAACATTCACAAACTCATTTATACACAGAGACAAACAAGAATATAAGCATTGACCTTGAACAGAAGTAATGTGTTGAGAACACAACTTGAATAGTTGCAGCTATGTAGCAACTGCAAGAAGGATATATTAGAAAGAAGAGAACAAAAGTGTCATGTTTCTGGACACACTTTCCTACACAAAATTACCTGTTTCCAAGATTCACAAGCCCTGTATATCCTGGTCCAAAAATTGGTTCAACATCCTCACCACTTTCTTGAATTCGATTCCAATCAAAGTTGGTGTTCTGGTCAAGTTCCCTTTCAGCAGTAGTCATTTCAGTCTAAAACCAAACAGAACAATCTTAGCTTCCAACAAAATCTGTTTATCATGATTGACCAGCAAGGTACAAGGGGAAATGTAACCGAGAGACATCAGAAAAGATGTCATAATGTTATCTAGTTATCCTAGTGGAACACATATAAAAATTCATGCTTCCAGCAAATCAAACACAACAAACTAACCAACCTGGACATAAGATATAAAAGACATCAAAAACATCAAAGCTGGACTGTTGACTAAAATATCGGAAGTGAAAAAGAAAAACTTCACAGCTATGACCATACAGTGATATTAGTTAGCAGATCCTAAATGTTGCCCTGTTAAAAAAGAGTACGTCTGTACTCTACAAACAGAAATGGATCTATGTATTTTATATTTCCCTTTCCCTTTCTATCTCTTCAAGTATTAATTGCGTTAGGACACCAAATTAATGACTACAGTATTAAACCTCTCTTCACTGTCAACATAAACTACTTCCTTGGTTAACCTTTCACCAAGTCATTAACAGAAAATATATATATGCATCATGAGTCCTTTCTCACCAACTTTTTAAGAGCCTCCTAACAAAGGATGTACAGATCAGAACTTCAAACAAATAAAAATGATCAATTTAAATTCCCTTGTGTAGTCCATATAAATAACTACATGTTCAATCATTTAGCAACAAGCATCAAATTTCACATTTTCTGCACCAAAAATTGAAATGAATAGATAGTCCCCTCTGATATTGCAGACCATGTCAAAACTTACCTTTTGCAGTGAAGAAAAGTCAATGCCAAAAAATGCCAGATGCTGGGCTAATAATGGGTCCAGAACACTATCATCCTCTGGATAAGAGAAAACATCTGAGCTGCCACAATGCGTCATGTTCATGAGTTCCAGGAAAATGCATCCAACAGATCTCAACTGAAAGATTATGTAATAATCACTCAACAAGTGAAAATAAACTCTATCGACTAAAGTTTCTCTGCTATTCCAACTGACAAGTTTAATTTGCCACATAAATATAAAGCATGTTAAGTTGGAGGGTTAAACTTTTTGGCCAATCTCCTCCATGTTAGAGAAATCATTTTTTAAGTCGTGTGCATGCTATCTCGACTTATGAGTTTAATATATGTCTCTCAGTATTAAAAACAGTCCCCTATACTTGGAATTGCTACAAGAACATGTCATACATGCTTGAGAAGCGTTATTGAATTTTTTTTTCATAACCATGCCACATTCAATGACTATTGTTATCTAATACTGATTGGTACCCTTAATATTTCTATGTCCAACAAAAATACATCTACTCAAGGAAATGCACTGTTTCATAACGTCCATGATTATCGAAAATATAATTTGCATGATATATAGTAAGAAAATTATGGCTTCCTCACACACAACATGGTGTTACCTGCTGCTTCCAAATCAGCTGTAATTGTCCCAAGCTTGACTGAGAGGGGATAGCCTGTTTCTTTGTAGTATTCAACAGCATGGTTGTTACCACCAGTTCCATCCCAATTTCTCCGCCCACAAAGGATAGTGCCATCAGTAAGATTCAGCCACAGATTCTCTTTTTTCTCACACTTCGCACATTTCCAACCAGAAGGAGGAACAATAACACCATTGTCAATCTGTTGTAAATTCATAGCATATGCACTAACTTGCTTCTTATCAGCTGTCCAAGTAGCAAGTGTCTCTTTTCGCTCTGCACCCTCAGCCATTAAAATAGCATCGACAGCCAACCTAACCTGTAGCATTCAGAAAAGTGGTTTACACATTGAGGCCTTGATTTCAGATAACGGAAATTCATGACATTGGCAAAGCACGACCAATATGGACCTTTTCAGGCAGCTCCACTGAAGGAAATGGAAAACTAACATAGTCAGGCAAAATGACTACACTGTGAGTTTCATCATATCCAGCTTCATCATTTTCAAACCCTCCATCAACACCTACATATTGACAGATCATACGGGTTACGTAAATCAGTTCAAAAGGCAGCAACTTGACTTGAAATCGCGTACCTATAGCCAAGAGAGTGGGTTTCTTGGAAGGGCGACCTTCGGGAAGTGGCTTGTTAGTGTGTTTGATATGCAAATACACGGGGTTTCCAGTCTTTTCATAGTTCCAGCCCACATAATCCTTCCCAAAAGCAAGAAAGCTGGTCATGTCGATGAACAACCCACCTTCAGACCTCTAAAATTTATTACACAGAATCCACAATTATTCAAACCCATCAAAGAAACAGCAAAAAATAGTTGTACTAGTTGCAAGAAAATCTCAAAGAAAGAAATTTCTTGGGAACCAAACAGAAAATAGAAGTGAAAATTCCAAAGAATGTAAAATACCGGAGTGTCGAAGGAGACACAGCATTCTTGCTTGTAGATGCGATTCGAGGGTTCGGGGATCCGAACCCGAGAGAGACTAGACCGGAGCAGCTCCATCATCCACTCCTCTCTTCCTCACTACCTAGCACTTACAATCCTATCCGACGAATGCTTTTTTTCCCCTTCTTCGAGCTTTGCCGGTTTGCCCTAAACTAAAACAGAATGACAATGTCAGTTCTAAAGAGAGGGACGGAGAAATGTACAAAACCTGTCAACCAGGGTTTTAGTTTAGTGCTGATAAAAACGGTGTATTTAACCTTTGAAGTTTACCTCCGTGACAAATTTATCCAAGAGAATATAAATAAATCGTATCGTTTAAGTAACATTCAACAAAAAATGACAGAAGTATAACGCCGTCAAGTTTATGCCAAGTTAACGAATTTGTGACATATATTTATAACATTTAATATTAATATAAGTCTCGTATAGTCACATAAATTTGATGTAACAATATAAGACCCATGTATTTAAATTGAAATATCTAAATCAAATTAATATAAAAACGTAAGACTCATTCATATAATTTAACCATAAATATTATTAATGTAATAAATTAACTTAATTTATTAATTAATAACTTTCTCTTATCGACCCTGATTTTAAGGTAGAATTCCTAGGCTGAATCTTTTATCTCGCTTCAGAATCTTCCAACCAACTCTTCATGCAAACTCGAGCATTTTTTTTAAGGTCTGACTAAGCTTGGTCTTGAAATGTTTCCTTGAACTAGAAGTCACACTTAATGTTGGGTTTTTCGAGAAAGTTAAGAGCATGTGTGGATGTTATCGTTAATTCAGACGGCGAAGGCTAAACGGAGGAGGACGAAGAATAGGGGATTGGGAGATAGTGATGCGCAGCGTTTTACGATAGGAGTAGCGAACATGCTATGTATACGG
>JAOSBK010000206.1:49646225-49668903 GCA_027568895.1 Erythroxylum shatona
TTCTGTGCCTAAACGTTCGTAACCATTTACGGCTATCACACGCATTTTAACATAACAGTGGAGCGAAAGGATAATAAGAGGAGGAGAGGAATTGGGGCTATTAGGGCATTACAACAAAGGAAGAGGGTGGTGGCGATAGAGAGGTTGATATCCAATAGTAATGGTGGTGATGGATAGAAGAGAGGGTGAGTCCTCCAGATCACGGCGGTGGAAGTTGCAATGGCAGCGCAAGCAATGCAATTTAACGAGATGGGTATAACTCCTCTAAGAATTATCCTTAGCTAAATGTCTTGACAAGCACAACTTGTTGCTATAACAAATTTAGTTGTTGTACTTAACAAAGTGATAACTGGTTGATTTGTGGAAGATCACAAAATATAACCTATCCCATGTATAAAAACATGACTTGAAGTGCTTCTTATACCATCTTAATCTCTTGCATAATCATTGTCAATAAACCCATCAAACTAGATTTTTCATCTTTATTGTAAAATAACCTAAAGCCTTTAGTTCATTGCAAGTAATGAAGGGTTCTTTTATATGCTAACTAATGAATTTCTATAGGATTCTTTATATACTTGCAGATCAAGCTTACAACATACATTATGTCTAGTCTTATTGTAGTTAGATATATAAAAGTACCCACAATTTGCCTAAAAAGTGTGTTATCAACCTTCTTCCCTTCATGATCATTGTATAGCTTCAAGTCACGCTCAATTGGAGTGTTTATAAGATTACGATCCTTCATCTAAAACTTGTTTAAAATTTCTCCTATATAATTCTTTTAAGAGAAAAAGATCCCATCTTTTAATTGCACTACTTATATGCCTAGAAAGTAATGCATCATACTAAAATTAGAGATTTCAAACTCATTATAAACTTCTTAACTCAAACATGGCAATGCATTTTTTGGTGAACTTAAGGTCATCGACATATAAGTAGACTATAGGCATTTTATCTTCAATCTTAACAAGCACTGTATACTCATAAAGACATTTTGTGAAACCAACCTTTAGAAGTAAGTCTCAATGCAATTTTTCCAAGCCTATGACTTATTTTTCCTATCAAGAGCTTTTTTCAATCTATAAACCTTATGCTCGCTTTTAACTTTAACATAACCAAGGGGTTCTTTAACAAATACAAGTTTCTCCAAGTGCTTACGTAGGAATGCCAATTTAACATCAAGCTGGAAAATCAAACAAGAATTCTATATTGCTAATAGAACCAACAACCTAATTGTGTCATGTCTTGCAATCGAAGAGAAAAATTCTGTATAGTCAACCTAATAAGTGTTCTTTGTATTTATCAACTTCACCATTTTTTTCATATTTGTTTTAAAGACCCAATTTACACTAATGATTTTGTTATCATTCAGTAGATCAGATATCTCTCAAGTATCATTCCTTTTAATGCCATTGACTCTTCATCCGTTGCTTTTTGTCATTTTTCTTCTTTGATGACACTTTCAAAAGTTTAGATTCACAATATGAAAACAAAACAAAGAGAGCTATTGGATTTTCTAATAATCTAGTTACCTCATAATCTTTCATCCAAGTAAGACTTCTTCTAACAGGATAAAGAAATTAAACTTCTTCCTTATTAAATACATACGATATTGGTAAAGTTTTAGTGGCTACTGAAGTTGCTTTTTTTAACTTTTAGGTATACAAAGTGTTCCAAGTTGCTCATATTCAACATTATTGTCACATAGGACTTGGATAAAATGCTGCCCATTCCAATCCTAAGTTTTCTCTTTATAAAAAATAACGTTCTTATAAGTCACAATCTTCTCTTTTAGTGGATTAAATAATTTATGTTCTTTGGATGCTTTACTTACACTAAGAAAGATGCATTTTTCAGCCTTATCATCAAGTTTCTTCGCCCATAAGCATACCTGATATATCCAAAGCTTCTAAAGTGATCTGTATTTGGTCTTCTCCCACGCCAAGCGTCTTTTAGTGTCATGTTTTAAATAGCAAAAGTTGGAGTTTTTTTTTAATAGATATAAATGCTCCAATTCACTACTTTTAGTCAAAAGATCTTCTAAACTACTCCCCTTGCTAATAGCTTCTCACCATATTGAGATTAGTTTAGTTTTTCCTCTTTAAAAACAATATTTTGTTAGTAGTGTATATGCAGTTTTAAGCTCTCTTCAAATCCCAAGCTTTGCATAAAAATTTCCAAATTGTTATGAGCAATATTTGTTGTCATGATCTATTTGAAGGGTCTTACAGTCTTTCCTGCTTCATTTTCCACACGAGCCTTAAAGCTTGTAAATACAGAGGAAGCTTCTAAACTTTCTCATTAAAAATAGACCTAAATTTTTCTTTAAAAATTATTAATGAAGGTAATTAAGTATATTTTACCTCCATTGGAAGACGGTATTATTGGACCAAAAATATCGAAATGTGCCAACTTCAGCATTTCCTTTGGTCTCCATAACTTTCCTTTGGGAAATAAAGAATGAGGTTGTTTGCTAACAATTCATTAAATATGAAATTAGGAATAAGTTGTAATTTAAGGAAGCTTTATCACCATGTTCTTCTATTGAGAGTCCTCAATTCACCAAAATTCAAATGTTTATAAAAAAAATGCCACAACCATGACAGATCTGTCATTTCAGCCATCAAACTTGATTAAATACTTTCAATCTTCAATGGAAACAATCTATTTGAATTAATTCGAACAACTAACATAACACGTCTATTAGGATCATAAATTTCATAAGTGCCTTTTTAATGGTGATAACATAATCTTCTTCTTGCAACTGATCAGCACTCAACAAGTCACTCTTCAATTCAGGAATACCCAACACATTAGAGATCGTTTTCACAAAATTATTATTGGTTGTTATCTTAATATCACTTTTTCTTGTCACTTTAGCTGTAGGGAAATCACCAAAACTCATACTAAGGTGAAAATCTTCATTTAGATAAGAAAGTGACAACTTACTTCCACTCTTGTGGTTATTGCAACTTGTATCCACATACCAAATATATGACTCTTTTTTCTTTTTGTTTTGAATGGCCATCAATAAAGTTTCACTTCCTTATTCTCAAAAAAGTTTAAAATCTCTCTCTTTTCTTGTTATTAGGCATCCTATTATAACATTCATAAGTATAATGACCAAATTTATGACACATAAAGCACTCTACCTTAGATTTGTCAAGATCATGTCCTTTGAATTTTCCATGAAATTGGTCATTATTGGCTCTAAAATTCTTATTGGCATCTCTATGTCCTTTATCTCTCTTTCCTCTACCAGTACCTTTGCATATTTTGCAAAAACTCTTAGAATGAGTATTAATAGAAGCCTTCAATGCTTTCTCCTTTAATATTGAACTTTTGTTCATCTTTTGTTCATGGAGCAATAAAAAAAGTCTGCAATTCATTAAAAAAGAGTGCATATGTGTCTTTTAACTCTTCAATTGAGGAGACAACATAATTAAAATCTTTTTTTATATAATGCAAAATCTTCCCTACTATATTACATTACTCATCTTTTCCCCAAGGAATTGCATTTTTTTTATAGATCTCCTTTATTATAGGAAAATAGATGGTCACATATACTTTAACCTTTATCATTAGTGCTCGTGATCCTTCTTTAAGGCTTGAAGTTGTGTACCTTTGACCTTGAAAAAGCTTAATATTCTTCTTCATAGAGTCTCAAATATTCGAAAAAGTATCTTTACAAAGAATAGTTTCCAATATGGGATAATCAATAGCCTAAAAAGAGAGTTTTTTTTTAACATTTAGGTCCTTGAGCTTTCTGGCTTCAAATTCAACTTTCTAGGAGTTTGTCAAAGTCACATCTACTGGTGGCTTTTGAATTCCAAATTCATCAATTGCAAAATAGTCCCTTGATTGCAAAAAATTCTCCATAAACTTGCTCCAATGGTCATAGTAGCCATCAAAGTGTTAGATAGATGCTCACACAAAATTGCATTATGTGACCATTTGATAAGTGAAGAAGGAAGCGAATTTTTGGTTCCCTCACGTATTTCACTCTTAAGATCGCAAGCTTTGACACTATTGATAGATACAAAGCAATAAACAAAGAAGGAATATATATGAAGAAGAAGATAGATGGCTAGAAACACATACTTTTATTTACAACTTTGCAACCTTCTTATAAACAAAAATACATAACATAAATATCATCGAAATATTAGTCATAACAACCATGATCTATATAAACCAATTATTCCACTAACTCCAAAAAAATCATTACCACAACTTTTAAAAATCATAATAACTTGGACTATATAATTGACAAATAGCAAATTATTATTAACTAGTAAACTCCTAAGTAATAAATCGTATAAATGTGCAAAAAAAAGCACAAATATTACTTCAACATACATTATAATAAATTCTTACTAGATGCTATTAAAGTAACAAACGTTGGAGAAGCTTCAATCAAGGAAGTCGCTTGTTGGTAGGATGTTAATAAAAAGTTTACAAGTTATGACCTTTTATCTCAAAGTTCTCTTGTGTCATCTATTTGGCTTGCTGGAATGAAAGGCAATGGTCAACAATTGCGGCTACCATGGTTAGAAAGGGAGGAGGCCGGAGATCAACAATTACATCTTCGACAACTAATTGTTAGCTATCCAAAATTGTGTGAGGGAGGCCTATAAATAAGCCTCCCTAGTTCATTTGTAAAGCATCCCTTCTTAGAAAATTTTATTCTTCGGATCCAAAATCTCTGTAGAGAGTGTTTATCATATTTCTTGTATAAAATATACAGAGGTTGTAACTATTATTATCTCTTATAGTGAAACTTTTATATTATTGTTCGTGGTTTTTACCATAATTCATTTAAGTAGCTTTTCATGTAAAATCTGTATATTCAATTATCTCAAATTTATTTATTGTAATCTTGTTCTAATCTGGTTAATTTTCTCAATAAGTGGTATCAGAGCATAGTTTGGGTGTACAGGTCTACTTATCGTATGCTCTGTGATTACCACTAAATAGTGGATCCTCTACATCAGAAAATAAGTTAGATCACTATTTGAAGATACTGGGCACTATTCACATATTGTTACTATTTAAGTGTGTAGTCATTATTAACGTGTACGGTTAGTATTCACGTATTGGTTACTATTCACGTAAAATAGTGGGAGTTGATTCTTTGACGGAAAAAGTTTGTGATAGAAGTAATAGCGACAAAATTTGAGATAGAAAAATTCAACATAAGTAATTTCTCACTGTAGAAGTTGAAAATGAAGATTATCTTGAGAAAAAAATAATTGTCTAGCAGCTATAAGTGAAAGCATGACTGAATATACAGATAATATTAAGTAGAACTAGATAGACGAGAATGTTATTGCAAATCTTTATCTGGCATTAGCAAATGGGGTGTTGTCAAGCATAAAAGAGAAGAAGATGACAAAGTAGATTTGACATCATCTCACAAAATTATACGAGGCTAAATCGCTACACAACAAAATTTTTCTTAAGACAAAACTCTATACTCTTTGTATTGTGGAATCTACTTCGGTGACAGAGTACATCAATACCTTGAATTCTCTATTCTCTCAACTCACTTCGTTGGATTGTAAAATAGAGCCAAACGAATGTGTTGAGCTTCTACTTCAAAGTTTACCTAGTTTGTATGATTTACTCATCATCAACTTAACAAATAATATCCTTATAAATGTTTTAGTCTTCGATGATGTTGTAGTTGTTGTCTTAAAATAGGAAAATCGGTGCTAGAATAAGGAAAACAAGCAGGTATGTTCACAATATGTGACGATGATTAGAGGGAAATCAATAGAACAAGGTCATACTGCAAACAATAACCACGGTAGATCAAAATCAAAAAGTAAGAAGAATTTAAAATGCTATAATTGTGACAAGAAATGTCACATGAAGAAAGATTGTTGAAATTTAAAGAAAATTTCCAATCCTCAAGGAAAAGTGGCAAGTTGTTTCGATGATGGAGACGCTCTACATTATAAAGCAGCAACGACTAATGAAGACAGGAAAAGATTTGATGAAGTATGGCTTCTTCATGAGCTACATTCCACATGACCTCTCAAAGAGAATGTTTCCATCATTATGAACCTATCAAAGAGAATGGTTCTATCATTATGAACCTATCTCTGGAGGACCTGCGTACAATTGCAATGATCATTCCTTAAAGATCATTGACATTTTGAAGATATAACAACATATGGAGGGTCTAAAGAAGAATCTATTGTCTGTAGGACATTCGGATGATCTTGGGTGCAAGATCAATGGTGAGAATGGGATCATTAAAATAATAAAAGGAGCACATGTACTTATGAAGGGAGAAAAGATAGCTGTAAATTTATACATGGTAAAGGAAGAGACTTTGCAGGAAGCTGAAGCATCAATTGTTTGAAGTAGTTCAAGTGAAAGATTAGCAATGATGTGGCATCAAAAACTTAGGCATATGTCTGAACAAGGAATGAAAATCCTTGCAGAGCAACAGCTACTTCCTGGACTTACAAAATTATCACTTCCTTTTTGTAAGCATTGTTTTACAAGTAAGCAGCATCGTTTGAAAATTAACACATCAAATTCTAGAAGCAAGGCTGTTCTAGAATTGTTTTACTTTGATGTATGGAAAGCACTAATTCCATCCCTACAAGGAGCAAATTATTTTGTGTCATTCACTGATGATTATTCTAGGAGATGTTGAGTGTATCCAATCAAGAGGAAGTCAGATGTGTTTCCAGTCTTCAAAATCTACAAAGCTAGAGTTGAGCTTGAATCTGGAAAGAAGATCAAGCGTTTGAGGACAGATAATGGAGGAGAATATACTGGTAATAATTTTGAAAGATTCTGCAAGCAAGAAGGGATTAAAATATAGTTCGTAATACTATACACTCCTCAATAAAATGAAGTGGCAATGTTGATGAACATAACTTTGTTGAAAAGAACAAGAGCGATGTTAAAAACTATAGGCTTAGAGAAGAAATTTTGGATATAAGCAGTCAATACAGCTTATTATATGGTGATTTGGTCTCTATCAACTATAATTAAGTTAAAGATGCCAATGAAGATGTGGACTGGTAAACCAGTTTCAAATCTTCATATATTTGGAAGTCCAGTGTACATGATATACAATGCCTATAAAATTACAAAGCTAGATCCAAAATCCATGAAATGCATGTTCATGGGATATGCTAACGAAGTAAAAGGGTATCCCTTATAAGATCTCACTACTTATAAGGTCATAGTCAGCAGGGATGTTGTCTTTGTAGGAGGTTAACTACAATGGGATAAAGGAGATGATAACACTTCAAAAGAAAATTCAAAGACTACAATTGTATAGGTGGGAAGAGAAGTTGAACAAGAAGATTCTTTTGAAGCAACACCAGAGCACGACATATAAGAATCAACTAAAGATGAAGTTCCAGAAATTCATCAATTAAAGGGCACAAAAAGCTAACCAGATGGGCATTCTGATTACATTATGGAAAGTAATGTTACATATTGTCTTTTAACAGAGGAAAGGGAGCCATCGACTCCTCAAGAAGCAATGAGTAACTCAGATACATCTTTGTGGAAGGCAGCAATGCAGGAAGAAATTGAAGCTCTTTATAAGAACAAGGCTTATGAGCTCAAGCCATTACCACATGGAAGAAAGTTTATTGGAAATAAATGGGTTTCAAGATTAAGAGAAATTAAGAATATCAAGTGGAGAGATATTGTGCAAGATTGGCAGTAAAAGGATATACTTAGAAAGAAGGAATTGACTTCAACGAAATATATTTTCTTGTGGTTCGACTTACTACAGTCCGAGTAGTCTTGGTAATGTGTGTTACATTTTATTTACATCTTGGACATCTAGATATAAAAACAACTTTTCTTCATGGAGATCTTGAAGAAAAAATTTATATGCTCAAACCATAAGGTTTTAAAGAAAAAGAAAAGGAGAACTTAGTTTTCAGGTTGAACAAATCTTTATATAGTCTAAAGCAGGCATTGAGGTGTTGGTATAAAAGATTTCATTTTTTTCATTATAAGTCTTGGATACAACAGACTCAATGCAAAACCTTGTGCATATTTCAAGAGATTTGATGAACGTGATTTCATTATCTTACTCTTGTATGTAGATGACATGTTAGTTGCAGGCCCTAACAAAGATCGTCTAAAGGAGTTAAAGGCAAAATTAGTTAGGGAATTTGTTATAAAGGACTTAGAATCAGTAAACAAGATTCTAGCGATGCAAATTCACTGAGACAGAAATAATATGAAGATATAGCTTTCTCAAACGAATTATTTGAAGAAAATATTACGACGTTTCAACATGCAAGATTGTAAGTTAATTTCTACCCCACTACTTATTAATTTCAATTTATCCTCTAAAATGAGTACTAGTAATGAAGAAGAGAGGATAGAGATGTCTCGAGTATCGTATGCATTAGCAATGGGAAGTTTAATGTTCACTATGATTTGTACAAGACCAAACATTGCATATGCAGTGGGAGTGTTAGTTGATACATGGAGAATCCTGGAATAAAGCATTGGAATTTTTTAAAGAGGATCCTAAGATACATTAAGAGAACCTTATATATTGCATTATGTTACGAAGGATCAGACTTTATTGCCAGTGGATGTGTTGATTCAGATTATACACGCGATCTTGACAAAAGCAAATCTACTAAATATTATATGTTTAAACTTGCTGGTGGAACTATAAGTTAGGTTTCAAAACTATAATCAATTATTGCTTTGTCAACAATAAAAGTAAAATATGTAGTAGCTACACAAGTTTTTAAAGAAGCAATATGGTAGAAAATGCTCTTGAAAGAACTCGGACACAAATAAGAGAAAATTTCTTTATTTTGTGACATTTAGGATGCCTTGTATCTTACAAGGAATCCAACATTTCATTCAAAGACTAGACATATATGAGTATAATATCACTTCGTTAGTGAAAAAGTCAAAGGAGTTATAGATATGTAGAAAACTCATACCAAAGATAACTTAGTAGATTTCATGACAAAGGCAATCAATAATGATAAGTTTATTTGGTGTCGATCCTCTCTTGACCTAATAAAGTCGTGAGCAACATGAAAATGACAAGATAGAAAAGGTGGTGTGAAGATATGATTAATACTCAATCAAATCTTCAAGTGGGAGATTGCTGGAATAATGGGTAGTAGTCAACAATTGCGGCTACCATAAAATCTTGTTCTTCAATTTCAAAATTTCTATATCACTTAGTGAGGGTCAATAGGGAGTGTTTATCATATTTTTTGTATAAAACATAGAGAGGATGTAACTACCATTATTTCTTATATTGAAACTTTTATACTTTTGCTCGTAACTTTTACCCTAATTTATTTAAAGGTTTTCCAATTAAAATCAATTATCTCAAATTTATTTGCTGTGATTCTACTCTAATTCGATTATTTTTTCTCAACATGACTATCAAAGGAGTTGTGTTATAAGATAGTGGTCAACAGGGAAGAAAGTTGATAAAAATAGCTCTTAGATAAGCTAATGATGTTGTATTGACCAAAAGGGTAATAAAAGCTATCAAAGTGTTGATAGGTAGTGGTGCATAACTTTCACTGGTAACATATAGATAAATTTATATGTGAATACAAATGACAAGTAGAAGAAGAAAATACAACACAATATAAAGATAAAGAGATGATGATGATGATAAAAATAAATAAATACAAATATATTTGTTAATTATATTGGTAAAATATATTAAATATCTTGAAATATAAGTAAAATATAAAAATATATCACAATTTTTTTTATCAAGTCAATATATATCTATATCTAAAAGAATTTGATTGTGTTTCTTGTTGTTTTTCTAAAAAATTCAATACTAACAATTTTAACCTAAAATTTTGTACAAATATTAATATAAATGAATGCATTATCAAAATTTGTTTTCAAAATATCTGATGATGAAATTATTTTTTATAATTGTATAAAGATTGAGATTTTGAAAAATATAAAAAAATGAACAAAAAGTTTAAACACTATAAAATAAAAAATAAAAGTTGACATATATTTAATAAATTACTAGAAAAATATAATATTTAAAATAATTTAGCATAGATATAAAAATTTGATTATTTTAAGGAGTTGTTGGTTCAGATGGGATAATAGTAATAAAAATGAGAATTGATATAATCATTATAAATATGATGGTTGATTAGAACGAAGGAATAATTACCATTACTATTGATAAAAATGTTTGTTAAATTTTTGTTTTACATCAAATTTTAATATGTTTTAATTAGTTATATTTAATTGCTCAAAAAGAACAAATATAATTAATTAATTATATTGTAATATTATTTTAATTAATTATATTGTAATATTATTTTAATTAATTATATTTTAATTATATATAATTACCAAAAAGATTTTTTAAAAAAAGAAGAAGAAGAAGGCAACTACTATCATGCCTGTGACACTGGTTCGTTACATAGGAATAATTTTTATTCCTCTCATGTTTTGGGGGTATCGACTAATCCCCGAAAGTCTGATATCAAAGTATTATCCTAAATTATAATAATCAACCAACCCTTCGTTATTCATTCCTTACTCATTGAACCCTTCTCAGACTCATCATCCAAGCACCCCTAATTTAACTTCCAAAACTACTCATATGATATAGTTTCTATCTCTTCTTGGTTTCTGTTATCTTTCTTAGTTTTTATGGCTTAAACTGGTCTATCGTTTTAAAAATTTACAATCTAAAGTTATATATATTTCCAATCATATTTATATGTTTCAAAGTGTTCTAATCATTCTTAAGCACGTTATAAGATTACAAACCAGGAAATATGATTACTTTACTAATATGTGGAGTCAAATATAATTTATCATTTTGGAGTAATTATCAATCATTGAATATGTAACTATACTGTCTCGTATGTATAGCAGTAAAGAAGTGATATTCCTGATAGAAGTTAATGAACTCTTAACACTTCCTTAAATTTGTTCAAAGCTCAGAGAAACTTCAGTAGTTAAATAAACATATGTGCAGTTTCGTATAGGAATCCACATACTGCATTTATTCAAACGGAAGCAAGATTTTGAAAGTAAAATAAAAGATAAGAAACTTTATTGCTTTAATGAACATACTTACATATATATATATATGACTCCATAGCTAATTAGTATCCACACAATTAATTAATCCAATTCCAAAGTAACTGAAAAGAAAAAAACACCTTGATTTTATATATCTCAAAAACTCTACCAAGATCAGCTGGCGATTATTGTGTGACTGGCATCTCAGAGAAGCCCACTAACATCCAATTCTAAGCTACATGGAATGCCAAACATGAACATATTGCTGCAATAACTATCCTTTTCATCTTCAGTACTACCATTGACATGAGTCGTTGACGAAGAATTCAAGGGAGTAGTGCTGCAGGAAGTTGTTGATAGAAGTGAAGTAAAACCCAAGTTTGGCAAGTTCTCAATCGTACGAGTGTTGAAAGTGGACTGGCTATTAATCCGATTGCCACAGTTGGTTGTTGACGTAGGTTCTCCATTTGCTGGTGGCCAAGAATGCTGTAAAGGATTCTGCCAGCTGAATGTACTGGGGAGGGTATCAGAAAGTTGCTCCAAGTTGATTTCCGTGAATTGGGTTTGATTCAGAAGCTGAGAGCTTGAGTCTGTGTAGGTGTGAATTTGGTTTTGGACCTGGTTTGCTTCCGAGCTCTGGAATTGGTCACGAAGTTGGGCACTGACAGGTATGTTATTTTCATGAAAACTTTTGAGATTAACATCATGGCTATGGCTATTGTCTTGCGCTGACAGGAGAGAAGTGGCCAAGTTTAACAGATTTGGATTCAACAGGGGTCCAAGACCAGGCAAGCTAGAAAGATTGAGTTGATGAGATGATAACGATGAGTTGCTGAGAGATGAGTTGAGAACTGAGTACAGTTGAAGAAGATCAAGGCGTGGTTTATGAGTTACAGGATCAATTCCCATTCTCAACAGCTTTTTCTTTATATGGGTGTTCCAGTAGTTCTTGATCTCATTGTCAGTTCTTCCTGGTAAGCGAGCAGCAATTGTAGACCACCTGTAGAAGTAGGAGGTAGTGAACATAGACCAAGTTTAGTACTTCCATAAGTAGTCGTTGGTCCAAGAATTGGGTATCTATTCTTGTCATGCTATGTCCTAATTAGCAATAATTGAGAAGTGTCTTCTTACTTCTTTAAATCAATAAATGATGAAGAAACGTAAGAACAAGACCATAACATCTGGAAGTCTGCAAACTCACTTGTTTCCAAGAACACTATGAAGTTGTATGATTATCTCCTCCTCGTCATATGAAAATTTTCCTCTCTTGATGTCAGGTCTCAAGTAATTAATCCACCGAAGTCTACAGCTCTTCCCACATCTTTTCAGCCCTATTTAATTTGCACCAGGAAAAAACAAGTTGGAAAATTATAAACATCAGAAAACTATACATGAGCATACAGTTATCTCTAGCTGGATACCTGCATTCTTTGGGAGGGTTCTCCATCTTCCATGCCCATGTTTTTGAATATAATGAATCAACTTTTCATCTTCCTCTGCCGTCCATGGACCTTTCTTTAATCCACTTTTGTCAGAGCATGCTGATGATTTTGCCATATTGCTCCTTTCACAAAATAGAAAATAATCTCTCAGACTAGCTAGTTTATGGAAAAATTATGTGTGTGAAAGAGTGACAGACAGGAAGAAATAATGCAAGTTCGGTATGTAAGTTTAAGAGAACGTGGTCGGGGGTTTATGTATTTATATAGCAGACTCGAGAATGCAAGCAAGCTAAGCAAAGAACGGTAAGTCAATGGGGTTTGGTACCGTCCCAACTTTATTCATCACTTACTATACGTGTCTCGTAATATAGGCATTTATGATAATTTCTCACATACCCAAATTAACCTTCTTCTTTAATAAGGGCATTTCTGATGAACTAATTAAATGAGAGAACTTATATATTTAAGACTAAAATTTCATTAACTTAGACACAAAGTATATATTGTTATATTAAGATCCTAAGTATCTTTTAAACACAATTAAACGTTACAACTGCAATTAACTACATAAACACACATTATTCACCAATGCCAAGGATTGCCCTTAATTTTGGCTTTTCACCTCTTGTACTAAGTCAAAGTAGGATTGCATAAATGAATCCATTACAAAGGCAAGATAATCTTCCAAAGAGCCCTTGAAACCATGGATTGTCTAAGGAACTCAATGGCAATTTGATAATTGAGGCTTGGACGTTGGTTCTCTTTCAAGCACACTCTGTTCCTGTCTCACAGACTAAAACATCTCTTTTGCGAACAAGAACACATGGCCGTCTTTCGGCCGGTAGTTCTGACCTCCTTTTGCTTTTAGCTACGAATTAACTATCGCTACCTGACACGTACGGGTTGGATGATGGTGTTTGCTCTTTTGAGCCATTGACCGCGTTACAGGACCACAACAACCGTATATCAACAATGTGCATGGCTCCGAGCCGACTCCGACTCATCCCCCAATAGCCTATCCGGCTACTTTTTTTTTTGTTACAGATTAAAAGTGTAGCTTGCAATAAGACCACACTTTATCATGAGAAGGAAAAATAATATTCAGAATTTGTAAATTAATGTTTTGTATTAGTTACAAGATATTTGTGTGTGTGACATTGGATGAAGGTTAGAAAAGTGGGAAAACGAGAATGGCAATAGCAGGAGTTGGAATATTGCACGTGGATAAAGGTTTTTGGATAGGCTCAGAATCTCATGAGTGATAGTGAAGTTCAAGATTGGCTCGATTTAGTTTTCTACATGTGCACTTTTGCTACGTCTTCATGAATGAATGTGATACGTCTGTTCATCGAGACAAGACAGATTTTAGGGTAGGGGAGATGAAAAAAACCTTCACTGCATATGATGTCCAGTTGGCTTAAACCCC
The DNA here is from genome assembly GCA_027568895.1 of Erythroxylum shatona. Taxonomy (NCBI): domain Eukaryota; kingdom Viridiplantae; phylum Streptophyta; class Magnoliopsida; order Malpighiales; family Erythroxylaceae; genus Erythroxylum; species Erythroxylum shatona. The sequence goes on from JAOSBK010000206.1 coordinate 49,660,140, forward strand.
GTTTTGAAATATATGTGCACGTGATAACCTTCTCTTCTTTTTTTCCCCAGTTTTGATCTTTTTTGTTAGACCGATATACAGGAACATATGATAGAAGAAAGAAGAAACATATTATAATATATTAAATCTCATTATACGCAATATATAGCTAGAATTTTAATATTGATATATACTTCTTCTTATTGAGGTGAAGTTAAAAATGCAAAAGAGAATTTCAACTTCAATTGCCACAAGTAGCTAGGTAATTCAATGATGACTACAGCTGTAGGAAAAAAAGGCTAATCTTGTTTTATAGACGTAATTAATTCAAATGCAAAAGAAAAATAGTCCCTGTAAGTGTAACTCTTTCAGAACCTAAGATCCAAGACACTTAGAAGCTAGCCGAACCGTGTGCAGTGAGACTTGAAACGATCGTTCTCTATACTTCTGCAATGGCACATTCGGATTTGATGGGAATCAGTCACATTAACCAAACATTTTCAAATTATCCCCCACCACCCTATATTTAATGACAAATAGGCACCTAATGACCTAGTGCTAAAACTAGGGTAACACTTGTACATAGAGCAACGATTACAGAGCACAATTGGACCACTGTTTTTCTTGACCTATCAGCTCATCATTTGAATGCCAATACAGCAAGTTTGACCCAATTTTTCAATTATGAATTTGGTCATAGACGCAGTTATGACACGTGTTGACAAGAAGTTTTGTGCCACCAATGATTTGAAACGACACCTGGCTGCGCAGTTTCTCCTCAGATCTTTTCAATTAAGCCATGATTTGATGTTTTCTTAAAATGTAAGTGGTGAATTTTGGCTATTTACAGCTTTTATATTTTATATCAAGAGAAGGAGGAGCTACAAGTCTACGGAATGACCTGATCGCATGTTTCCTAATAGAAACACTTGGTCGTACTTCCAATAGCCACCGAATAAACGTCATTTCCAGGCTATCCTATACCTGCATGTACCTCAATCAAGTCCCATCAAACTGTATGAGATTAAAATCGTTGAACAGGGTTTCACTGTTTGGTTCTTTTCTTGTCAATATAGGAGTTTGTGATAACTTTGAACATTCCTGGAAAATGACGTAATTGACATGAAGGACGATACTGGGTCCCGTGTGATCACCAGGCTCTTGTCACCTCATTCAAACATAGAACATGCAGTCCAATTCTAAAGCTTGCAAATTGCAATTACTACGTCGCCGATATTTATTGCTAAGAGTAAAGGGCTAGATAAGATCATCGATACCATGAATTCCACTTCCCCCTTTCTTAGCAGGTTACAGCTTAGAAATCAAACCAATTTTGTAAATCCCCAGTGAGACTGGAAACTTTGTCGGAAACGAGGACCAATGCAACATTGTAACAGATCTAAAACTTTCTTAACGGCGACTTTAATATTTGTAATTCGATTTATAAACATATCTCTAATTGTAATGGTTTCGGATGTCCCAAGTTTTATTTCTATATTACAACGCAGCTATATATTGTAACATACACGACCCGTTATTCAAAATCCTGGGACAAGCCTAAAAAGGGGATGTGCTGTACTATTTAATTATAGAAAGAATTTGTACAACGGGGTGGGGATTGCAATTTCTTGAGAATGAGATCTTTAAGAGAATAGAAATTTTCCAGCTCCAAACCCATATAGCTAAGCTATATATTGGAGTTAGGCGCCACATCTTACTGAGATTCAATCATCAACTCATAATTGGAAAATCCAAAATGAATCTATGGACGGGCTCATAACTGGTTAAAATTAAAGGTCAGCAGTACTAGTAGAAAAAAATGTTTCGACAACTAATTTACGTTAAGGAAAAGTGGTTAAAACGGAACTGAAATCAAAGAATATGTATTGTCTCTTCAAAGGACGTCAACTATCTACAGCAACAGTAATGAGCAAATAGATGTTCACTGCTAATAATTATTTGATATATTAACTTAGCTGCAAGGTGAAGCCATGGCTTGAGCACAGCTGATCCACGGTTTTTGGCTTCTTGGTCATCTCGTTTATTCACCGTGTACGTTACTCGATGACTCGACAGCTACCATATCTTATTTCCTTATCTTGTGCCATTGAGTGGCTGGGATTAAGTTTTCCCTGAAAAGAGCTTATAATATTAAACAATCCCTATCAATTCCTCATAAGTTCTTGACTTGCACCAATAAGAACACGAGTTTTGGTCAAATATATTTTTAAATATCAACTGAGATATACTGATAGTGACAACCCAATTATTAATGAACTTCCTAGTGCAAAAGAAATTAAAAAGAAAGAGAGAAAGTTTCCACCTGTTATTCAAACTAAGGCCAGAAGGAGGCTTGGAAATTTGACTACCAATGCCATTGCTTGTAGACCCTTCTCACTTACATATACAATCCAGAGGAACCTTGGGACACGCTGTATGACATCCGCATGAAAATGGGTTCAACCCCAAGCTAAAGTAAAGTTTTATAAGCGCAAAAAAGCGTAATCGCACTATCACGTCTTTATGTTTGGTGGCACATGAAATGAAGTGTGCATAATTGATCTCCATGCTCAAAATAGTAAAGGGGTTTCCGGTTATGGTTCAACCAAAAGCTATATAGTTTATTATGAAGAAGTACACTCAGTATAGAAACACCCGATTTTAAAATTAGGTTTTTGTTGCTGCAAATATCAATTAAGTAAGTCATGCAACAACCCTTTTGCTACCTTGTCTCAACAATGAGCACATATTTGGTAGACTACCTAAAACATTATCCAAGTTCGATCTCTACTGTTAATGGTGAAGCTGCTTCAACACTCGGAAATTATTATTAAAGAAAACTCAGTTATCCTTTATGATTTTATGGCGTTCTTAATAGAATTGTTAATCCAACACAAGTAGACTCTAATGAGAAAAATAGTTCTCACTGCTTTGCGGCACCAAATATGGCAACGGAAAATTTCCGCTCTAATTGTTTGGTTAGGACCACAGGATTATTTAATCTATACTTGTTTGCGAAATGGATCCTAGCTGGTCTTTCTCTACCATCAGCAAAGAGGTGAAGCCAGCTGGCCAGAAAATAGGAAATTCAAGAACTTTCCAGTATTGATGATCATTAACTTCAATGATTATCCTTTCTATATTTAGGGTAATATACATCACACTCCATTGATATTTAGTTGTATAAAACCTTGAACCATGCATGGCATGGCAGCGTGACCGAAGCAGATAGGCACATTATGATATTCTACATATTTGCGGTGTCTGCTAGCTTTAGCCTGAAATTTAATGTAATCATACGTACAGATCATAATGGTCTAAATAGATATGCATTTTTTCGTGTATCTTTGACAAGATAATTGACATGGTTTTGAATAACTAATATATTTATGTTTTTTAATTTTTTATGACTTGATATTATTCACCCCCATCAACACACAGACTGTCTGGCATGGCGTACTACTTATGGAATGGTTAACAATTTAAACTTAAGGATGCGTTGTTAACTATCATTACATGTTCATTTGGCAAGCACGAATACATAATTAATATAATCGTACTATAATGTTCTTCATGATAGAGCATGTTCAAGGGATCAGAAAGATTTGTATGATTATCAGGTCAGTCTTAAGGTCGCCGATTCTTTGATTTATTGGAGTCTGGGGAAAGACATTAGAAAGTCTTACCTGAGTAATAGCCGAACAGATAAGAAGATATCTGCCATTTACAATGTTTTATGAATCTTAATTAGGGTCCATCTGTCTGAGATTAACAACGGACTAAACGTCAGAATGGATTGCTATTGCTACGACTTATTGTAATTTTAATCTTTAGTTAAAAATTGTTTTACACCTTCACAATTTACGTTTTCGTTTATATTATTTTAAACAAAATACACGTTGATATAGTGGTTCTTAATAATTTTATCGATAAAGGATACACACCATAATCCCATCATCCACGATGTTATTGCCATTTCTGAATTCTGATTAACAAATACCCTACTACTAAGATAGGTGTTCCTTATTTAGTAAGCGAGCCCTTGATGTTCTACGCGTAGCTCGTTAGGCGCTCGTGACGTAGCAAATGTGTAGTTGTTTTCTTATTTTATTCGATTTATTTATTTTAGCCTTTATTTTTTGTTTTTATCTCTATTTTTAATAAAACTTTTGTTCAATAATGAATGTGAATGTCATTATAATTATATTTTCTTATTAATGATTAAATACTAAATAAAATTTAAAGATTAATAAAAATTATCAATAAAATATAAAAATATATTTTAATTTTAAAATATAATAAACAATTTAATAAAAATTATCAATAAAATAATATCTATTTGTTAATTTATATTTTAATTACTAAAACTTTTTTTTAAAATTTATGTATTAAAACATTTTAAATTTAAGCAATATTTATCTAATAATTATTGAATTTTAAAATGTTTTAATTTTTCCAAAAATATATTTAAAGTAATTATAAAATTTAAATAAAATACAGTTGATACCTTGAAAACCTTAAAACAACCTAGCGAGCCACTTACACCACCTCTTATTAAACTCCAAGTAAAATTGCTTTCACTTTCAAAGTAATAAGATAAAAACAAAACCTACCAAAATTTCTAAAACTATTATATAATCCAATATTGCAAATACCGTACCATACTTAGCTCTAGTATGCTATGGTACTAGTACTAATTAATATTGAGTATCATTTCAAATAATTTTACAAAATAGTTCCTCAATTTATTATGCTACATCATTTTAAATTTTACTTCAATCTTGTCTTAAAAAATCATATTTCTTAGATTCATATTGGTATTACTTTTGTCATATTTCTTATATAAACAATAACTATAATTAATATAAAAATGTCATTAAATTTTCATATATATAACTATATACAATTAAAAATAATACAGTGTATTTAAAATATTACATTGATTATATTAAAACATCATAGAATTAGAATAATATAAGTCCATAAGTATAAGAACAAGAGTTTGTACCAAGGAACATTGTAAAGTAAAAGTAAAACATGAAAAAAAACACTTACATTTAAAAGTATTATATTATATTGCATATATAGAATTTAACATATATATTAAATACAAGAGAAATTAAAAAATGAAAAATAAAAACTCAAAACTCAAAACTTTACTCCATGATAGACTCACACAAATCTCATTGATCTCCATTTTCATTTAGCATGAAGTCTTCATCATTAAAGAGAATCCCATTGTCACCATTATTTAATACACTAAATAACATATCAATAATTTCATATCTAAAATTATCTTTCAAATTACTCTTGTTTATAAACTTCATACCTCTGAAACTGAATTTACTAAAAAAACGATATGATCAATACAAATTGGATATATAAACCTACTTATTCTCTTAAGAGTTATAATAAACAAATTAAATTAAATTATTAAGAAATTATAAGAATTTGTATTCAACTTAATAATGATAACAACATATCTTTCTCGAAGTTTCAAGTTATATCAAACAAACACCAAATCTTCTTTTATGTTCCAATCTATTTCTCTTTTGGAATGAATAGAGTCAAATGTGCTTCAATTCCTTTCACATCAATTACACTCATGTATTGACCAAGAATTCGAATTAAAAACATTTTCAATTCTAGAATATCCTTTGTGAATTGGTTACATCAAGTAACTGTAATACAACAAAAATAATCTTATAACATAATAAAGTGATCATTAATTTTAAATAACTAATAAAAGAGAAGAATTAAAGACCTTGATTATGTTTATCTCTCTGACATATTACAATGAGTATCTCAAAATTATCACATGCATCCTTGTATACCTTTATTTATAAGCTAAGGAAATCTTACATCTTTTCTTGTGAAACAATTGTTACGATAGTTAATAACATTTGCTTATTAACTTTAAGTTTCCTTGTAAAACATGGTATGAGTCTTTATTACACCCATGAAGGGTATAATAGTCATACTCTTGAAATAACTACCAAAGGTAGTTATATGGAGGCCATTTAAAAACAAACCGTGAAGACATACATCGGTACGTATGTTTTAAGTTGCTTGACTTCTTCTATATAATACAGAGAAGAGTAGAAACAAAAGATCTCTGCAGTAAGTACATGATGAATCTAAGTACATGATTGTTTGTTTATTATATGCATATACAAATGATCTTGTCTAGTATGATCTATGTGATTATGTTCCATCATGTTTATTTCTAACACTTGGTCTAACATAAATTTAGATATACCATAATAATAAACAATGGAGAATGAAGTTGTCTTTCACATCTTTATTTGATTACTACAGGATAAGAGGTGTATAAATTTTTATATTGAAATTAATTACGTCCTTCACCCTCTTAGCATCATAAAAGTAAAATCACTATTAGCTAGATGAATTACTCTCACTTAAGGATCACAAACTTGAAAGTAAAATTATCATTGAAACCAAAATTTATTATCTTCAAGTATAAATAGAAATGTCTATTTCAACACTAGATATAGCATACTAAGATGAAACATATTTATCACTTATAAATATTTATCTTAGTTCCTTTTTGATTTAAACAGAACATTAAAATGTTAAGAATTAGTTGCAACTCTTATAATGGTAAGATAACACAAATTCTTACTATTAATGAACTCATTTTTTGTCAAATTCAGAACCCAAGCATCATTATAAATGAACTTGGTCATTTTCTATCTTTTTGCATAGTTTCATCAACAATAGAAAAGTATCTAACATTTATATTTTTTTAGTATTAGTTAATGCAATGTGCAATACAAAGTATCCAATAGAATAATTATACATGCTTTACAACTTCTTCCGAACTACTTTATAAGTAGAATCATTGTCATGGATGAATTTTATAATGTTTTAAGACCTAAATTCATTAACAACTTTATTCACAATTTCATCAAATATCTCTAACAGTGTATCGACGTTCCTATAAGCCTAGATGCACTAATGGACTTTAAAAACATCATCCCTTTAGTAGAATAAACTAAAATTTGATAATGACCTCGTATCTTTTATTTGTTTGATCATCACAAAAGATTTAACACCTATAAGTTGGAAAAGTCATTCTTCTTTCACTCAACACTACAAGAAAAGTAGGAATTAGCGACGGATAATTTCCGACGGAAAATAAAGCGTAGCAAATTAGCGACGAAAATCATATTTCCGTCGCTAAAATCGAAGTAAAAAAATTCATTTAGCGACGGTTATAATTTCCGTCGCTAAAAATGGAAGGAAACCGTCCCGGCAAAATTAACGACAGACTTTAGGGACGGTAAAAGTTTCCGTCAGTAATTGGACTGCAATTAGCGACGGACAACATATTTCTGTCGCTAAATCGACATGAAAAAATTTTGTTTTGCGACGTTAAAAGTTTCCGTCAGTAATTGGACTGCAACTAGCGACGGAAACATATTTCCGTCGCTAATCGATGTGAAAAAATTTTGTTTAGCGACAGTAAAAGTTTCCGTCGGTAAGTATACTGAGGGAAGGCGGCATAATAAAATTTAAAGGCGGGAAATAAAGGCGATATAATAAATTTTAAAATTACCGACGAAAATTTCCGTTGTTAATTTCTATCAGTAAACCACGTTTAAAACACCCGAACACCCCTTCCACCCCCTCTGATTCATCTTTTTCATCCCCCCCAGTTCTTCTCCCATCTGGTGAGTTCCTCTTCTTTCTTGCTTTTTTTTCTTCTCCGGTTTCTTTATTACTCTTTCAACGATACAACTAACGTACTTTCCTTTTTCTATGTTAATGACAGTTCTAGTTCTGTATGCTTGGACGTTATCAACCAGTCATGGAGTCCAATGTTTAGTAAGTAATAAATTTTCTTGTGCTTAACAAGCTCTTAATGTCATTTAGTCCAATGGAAAAATGTTTATGTAGGGATTCTTTTTTGCATGGAAAAATGCCACAACTATTGCTTTATTCAAATCGTTCGGACCCTCTCAGTGGTGATGAAGGATCGACAAAAGTATTTTCCTTACACTGCTTCTCACTGCATCCTACTAGAGACAGATTCTTGCAAGTTGTATTTATACTTAGATTGCTAAAGGAGTTGGATGTTGCTAAAAACTGATGGATTTATTTTCATGGTTGGTAAACAGAATTCTGTGAGCAATATGCAAAAAGGGCGAATATTACCAAGTCCACTGTGGAAGAGAGGAGTGAAGCTACTGAAGATAAAAGGAAGAGTCTTGAAGAACACCTCGTCAACGATAATAGAGACTTTTTTTTTAATGGATTCCGTCAGTAAATTTACCGATCGAATACTTAGATCCGTCGGTAATTTACCGACCGCCGTTTTAACGATGTTGTTGGCCGTCGGTAAATTCCGTCGCTATTTTACATTACCGACAGAATTTAAATGTTTTCCATCGATAATTTTCATCGCTAAACGTCCTATTTCTTATCGTGTGTGAATACAAAAATCAGCATCCCTCTTAAAGTCAAAAAGATTTGCGACAATGGATTCAACAAAAGTTTGATCTCTCTATTAGTCAATCAACAATATCAAATACTCTTAAAAAGTCAACAAAGTATTTGTCAAAAGAGATAACAAATAGCAATGTTAAAAGACACAAATCAACAAAATATCCTGAATTATAAAAAATATTGTATTAGTGGTTTCTTCAATATCAAGAGAAAGTGAACATGACTGAAGAAATGATTCTAACTAAAGCAAGAGAGTTTCTACAGAAGATGTATGGTGATGCAAATCCAGAATTTAACTTCTCAAGTGGTTGGCTAG
>JAOSBK010000206.1:49679310-49704074 GCA_027568895.1 Erythroxylum shatona
GAAGTTTATTTTTCATTTTTCAAAACCATTTCAACAATTGCTACAAATCAAACCTGAAAAGTGCAAACGTTGAAGTTAACAATAACAGTCTTGAGAGGTGAAGAAAAAAACCCAGAAAGTGAGATTACCATGTGCTCCGTCTTCATACAGCCATCAAAAAGATTAAACTGTAAACAAGCATTTGTTCTTGTTCAGCCCCCAAAATCAGGAGGTTAACAATATAAAACTGCCACCTTAAGCCTGGGAGCTACTGACCTCAGTTTTGCAAAACCACTTGTCCTAGAAAAAGAATGCCTACAGAGTTTAGAGTTTATGGGTGGTTTTAGTCACGTGGAATGGCAGTTGATCCTACTAAGGTTTTTATTCTATTAATATTTATTATAACATATTACGTAATAAAATTTAAATCGCAGCATCCATCTAATACAGTGAAATGGAAACAAAACTGGTTGTGTCAAAATAATGTATCCTTAATTTGTAAATATATCCCATAAATCTAAAGATTTTATCCATTAGCTTTTCTTTAAATTTTCCTCTAAACCAATCCACCCAAAAAGGTTTAAAGTTGATGAGCTATAATATTATTGACCTACTTCTTTTTTAAATCAGTAAAAAAAGTTGTTTTAATTTTTTATTTTAATTTCTTTAAATTTCCAAAAATTATAAAAACTATAAAAATGGTTTTGGTTTTTATTCATGATATAATTTACTACCATTAAATATATATTATTTAATTATGTAATACAATAGTTTTTAATAAGAATTATGAATAATTTAACATAATATTTATATTAAATTAATTAAAATTAATAAGAATTACTAATATTTAAGATTTGTTAATTTGGTAATTAAATTAAATGTAATAATTATTAATAAACATAATTAAATTTAAAATATCTTCAAAATATATAAATTTTTAATAAAATTTGATTTAATAATTAAAATATATTTAAATAAATATTAATTTATTAATAAAAATTAAAAATTAAAAATGAAATTATTTATTTAATAAAAACAAAATAATAAACTGTTAATAAATGTTATATAAGATATTAAAATAAAATTATTTAATTAAAAATATTTTAAATTTTATATAATATATAATTATTATCAGTGATAAAAATATATTATCTCTATGATCAAACAAATAATTGGAGAAATAATTTATAGGATACAGTTAAGGTGTAAAAGAGTTTTATTAAGAAAATGAGAATCAAATTTGTGTTCAAGTGTTGATGAAATGAAACTGGCTAGTAATTTCTATAACAATTATTTACGTACACCAATCTATAACAAATGTTCCCCATCTTTTTTCAACCTGTCATTGTGCTGTCCATTCAATACGTCATGCTCGCCGTGTTTGGTTTCGCCTTTGAAGAAAAATGAAATGATCCTTATCTACAACGTCAAACAAAGCCGTCTTCCATTAAATGTGTTTATTAGGTCATATTTCACTTAATATTTACCGAGTTTAAGTCTTAAAACAATAAGTAAAATTACGAGTTATTAAAACAATCTCTTTTAGAATCCTACAATCTCCGTGTGGTAGAGATTAATAACTATGTTTTACGGCATTCCAAAAAAGCTGTATAGGTAAAATCTAAAGTATAAGATATGATTAACGTAGTCTAATCACGTAACATATCTTCAGAATTACGTTTTTCTGTTTTCATTTTTTAGTAAAATGTTCATGGTTCGCCTAATAATTCTTTGGATAGCCCACACGTGTATGTTTAAATGGCTTTGCGTTAACCCCCTCCCACTCCCAGCCAATGAACCCATTCCTATGTCCTCCCATCATTGACCATATTATCTTTTAACCACCCGGAATACCCTCCGTATTGTTGTAAAAGTCCGGACTTCAAAGCTAAGTTCAATTCACCTACGTTGTCGGTTTGAGTTCCGCGGGTCCGACATCTTAAACTTGTCACTTTCCAGTTCCAGCTCTTCTAATATCCATTGTTTTTATTTCTTTGTGTTATGAAATTAAAAAACAGCTAGAGAGAGAAACTTTAGGAGGGAGAAAAACTAACGGTTACCGCGGCGGATGGCTATTGCTCTTGACAAGCAACGGAGGTCTCAAGGTGAAGTTAAGGTCTTTGGGCTGTGTCCGTTCTGGCAAAAGGCCACCAACTCCTCAAAATTGTCGTCTTCCACGCAGAATCATAACAGCAACCGCAACCGGGCAGCTGAGAAGCCCTCGACGGTGTCCTCCGTGGCGAGATCGCTCCTCCCTGCTCGTCGTCGGCTCCGACTTGACCCGCCCAATCACCTTTATTTTCCTTGTATGCTTCGTCGTTACGTAGCGCGTTGACTTTTGCTGGTTTGGTCAACTCAGATGCTTCAATTCTTATGATTGTTAACATTTGACGTTTTGAGTGTGTATGTGTTTGTCTTGTGTTGTAGATGAACCTGGAAAACAGGTGAAGAGCGCGATCAGGATAAAAAACACTAGCAGATCACATGCGGCTTTCAAGGTAGTGTCTTTACTACCTTCAACGTTCTTATGCAATCAGAATATGAAGGGGTTATGTTATCGAGTGTTAAATGGAGGTTTTTTGTTACATTCCATCAATGTTATGCACATTCTGTTGGATTTTGCCATTAAACACTATGTTCAGGGGAATTAATGAGTTCTTTTCGTCTGAACTTCTGGATTGTGGGAGTTTTTGTTCTGAATTTACACAATGATCTGCTATATAATGTTTTTGAGTGCATGTCTTTGTTTTAGTTTCAAACAACGGCACCAAAGAGCTGCTACATGCGCCCACCAGGTGCCGTACTTGCTCCAGGAGAGAGTCTTATTTCTGTTGGTAATATCATTCTTGTTGTTCCTTTTCCACTTTTGAGAATTTATTTGGTGTTATTGGTGTTTTGATTTTACTTTTATTTGAAATTGGACGACAGTATTCAAATTTGTGGAGCATCCAGACAGCAGCGAAAAGCACATGGATCAGAGGAGAAAGGTTAAGTTTAAAATCATGAGTTTGAAGGTGAAAGGAGGTATAGAGTATGTACCTGAGCTGGTAAGCAATGTTACATTCAAATTTTATTATGGACTTGATTTATCTTCTTGTTGTATGTTATCGTTTGTGTTTATAATACGTTGTTGTGTGAACTTCTCAAACCTCTGGCATACTGAGGTTTCCACCTGCTAGTTACTCCGAGAGATTCCTGAAAACTAGATGCAGGTTTTAATTTCAACAAATTAGTAAAAATCCTTGAAAGTGTGCTTAATGAAACAATTTGCAGAGCATATAAGGGTGTCTCATTCTCATGTGTTTAATGTGCTTGAAAAACAACTCAATTTGTTCAAATGAAGAAGGGGTATTGGCTGAGCTTAAAATTTGTTAGTCCTATTCTTTTTTTCTACCAAACTTACAGTCTAATATAACTGGCAGCAGAACATGAGTGCCAGAAAAGATTATGTAACAACTGAACTGCATCAGTATCTGAAAAACCTAATTAGTCAAACCGGTGAGCATTAGTCATTGGCAAATGGCGGATAGTGTGACTATCTTTCCTTTTTAGTAAACTCGTGTTGCTTTTTTAAGTTATTCTGTTGAGTTAGGTTTAAAATGCTTTTGTCTGAAACCAGTCTTTCCTATTTGGTTTTGATTTCACATACACAAAGGTTCACCTAGTTTATAGGGAAAACAAGATACAAGATTTCTATTTTTGTAATTTGTCTGATTATGCAGTCAAAGTATGACCCTTGTGCTAACAAGAAAGAGCTACCAAGGTTTCATTTTGTAGTGTACTGATTTGGGAATTGGCACATTTAGATCATCCTAAAGTCATATATGTTGTTCCTTTACGACAATTACCGATTCCGGTCCAAATTTTTCAATGATATAAATCAGGAAAATTGCAATAACAATCATGACTCCTACTTGCTTCTTTGCTGTTGTTCAATTTCCAAATCATTGCAGAAGTTGAGAATATGAAGTGGGGTGCTAACCTTGTGTTGACCTCGTGCTCTTTCAGTTTGATGAACAAAAGGATCAAGTAACAGTTGAGAAAATATTGCGAGTTGTGTTTTTAGAATCGGAACGTCATGGCCCTGTAAGTACAGTTCAGGTTACTTGGTTGCCATTAATTTGTAATTATCTCCGCAAGCCTGTATTAACCTAATCTATCTCCTCAAGGCCCTTGAGAAACTGAAGCATCAGTTGGCTGAAGCTGAGGCAGCTGTTGACTCACGCAAGAAATCTCCGGCAGACACAGGTCCACGTGTTGTTGGCGAAGGTCTTATAATAGATGAATGGGTATGCAACACTCCTGTATCATTTCACTTTAACCTCAATTTTCTAATCTTGTTGCCAGTATTTATGGTTCCGTGTAATTTGTTACTATCCATTTTTCTCAGAAAGAGCGAAGAGAAAAGTACCTCGCTCGACAACAGGTTCAGGCACTAGACTCGGCATAAAGTTTGTTGCTTGTACTGTTTCTCCTAAAACTAAGATGTTCTGTTTGATGCCTCAATTTGTGGTTTGCGTTTGAGCAAAGTTGGATGCACAAGTGTGAAGCAGTATTCCCCTGAAGAGTGGCAATATTTACTGGATGAGCATTACATGGAAGCGGCGGATATGCTAACCAGTAGCGGTTGTCTTGTGCCTCCTAGTTGTAAAGGATATGAATTTGATTTGTGGTGAAATGATTGTGTATATCCTATCGGTATACTTATCCTATTACGTGTAAATTTGTGCTGTTGTATATGTAATTCATATTGCGCTACTGGTTTTGAGTATCATGATAATTGTTTATAGGAATATATGCAGTATTCGTTTGGTAATGTAATTTATCTTTAAGGATTAGCTTTGGGTTTTTAAATAGCCGAAGTTTGTTATTCTTTTGGTTCCCCGGTCTCGTGTTAATACGAGTGTTTTCTGACGTGAGCTCTAGCCTTTACGTCGTGGGAATAGGTTGGAATGTTAATTCTAGGTTTCGCTGACCGGAACATTAAAAACTATTATCAATTTTTTATTTAAAAAATAAGATTGGGTTGTGTAAATCAGGCTGATTAGGGGCCAACCCAGTTCTTGATTTTGATTGGGCCGGGTAGGAAACGGCCGAAGTTATCTTCGGTTTGGAAAAAATAGACTCAGTTAACGTATATTCCTAATAACATCTGTGCAAAATATCAGGTCCGTTGTAGTCTAGTTGGTTAGGATACTCGGCTCTCACCCGAGAGACCCGGGTTCAAGTCCCGGCAACGGAATGTTGTTTTTGTACAATTTATATTCCCTCTTTAAGAGGGATGGCATGGGTGCACCGTCTGTCACGCTTATCTCCACCTAATCATGTCAGGTTTCACTGTCTCATTCATTACTTGAGCCACCGATCTACGCCAGATTCCTTTCCTACTCGCTGTCCTGTCCTAGTTTTCAAGGTTTGACCTTTAGGACCTGACACTGTCTGGTTTCACATCACTTGCAACTTTCTGTCTCATTCGTTACTTGAGGTACCGATCTACGCCAATTCCTTTCCTGTCTAAAAGTCGCTGTCCTAGCTTTCAAGGCTTCACCTTTGGGACGTAACGTTGCGGTTTCGTTTGTTAATTTGGAAGTGGAATAAAGAAACATAAGAATGGATATAGAAAGTGATAATTGAAATTGGAACAAAAATATTGATTATGAGTATTTCATATGGCATCAAATAAAATTAATAACTATAATAATTTTTAGTATTAAATATTTAAAATATTTAGTTATTATATGATTTATTTTATAAGTAATTAATTAAGATATTTTATAAATAATTAATAAAATCTTAATGATTTATAAAATTATTAGTTTTAAATAAATTATTAGTTTTAAATAATTATAAATAATTTTATGATAAAAACATTAATAAAATAATTACTAAAGAAATTAATATAAAAATCGTAATATGTGATTTTGATGAAAAGAATAAGGTAATATCTTAATAATAACTTGAGAATATTCTAATAATGTATCTTTATCTCTTTTTTAATATTTGATTCCAACTTATATTGACACCTAATAAAAGTCTAGAATCTTTTAAAATATATTCTAATTGTGTAAAAAATGACATTTAGAAATTATAAGAGAAAAAATAAACATAAAAAGAATTGAGGAGAAGTAATTAATAATGATATGACTTGAAGGAAACTTATCAAAGACATGACTAAAAAGGAAACTTTTACGTCCTAAGATGTAGATGAATGGTCTCTTTTACAAAAGTCATTCATGTTATGACCTTTAAATTTAATACACAGTAATTACTTTCTAGTTAACATAATTTTCTAGTTGGCTTAATTACTTTCTTGACGTAGCTCGTTTGAGTTATTCTTGTACGAGCCCTTTTCTAATTTGTAGTTTTTGGTAAATATATTTATTTATCTTTTATCATTAATCTAAAATGTAACACCTCATCCTCATCTGACATATGCACGTTCGTCCATCAGATACACGTGTACATGCCTGATAGAAATGACATGTTAACTATCTCACCTTGACATGTTAACTATCTCACCTTCACTGTACAAAATATGACATCATAAACTAAACTATCAATCACACAATTGCTAAAATCCAAAATGTTATTATATTACTTCAAAAATTATAATTTACATTATTTCATATAATACAATATCATCCATGTTTATACAACATTGTCCTATGAACATAAACAACTCATTACACACCGAATGCTATAAACTCAAAAGAAACACCTATGTCCTCAATCCTAGCTGACCGACTTTTGAGCCAAATCTGATTGTAACAATTACACAAAATATGCTTCTACGGAATTTTAGAAGTTAGGTCGTTTCACTCTCGAAGCTTAAAATAACGGTACAATTTTGATGAGTTTTGCGAACTCAGCAGAATAACCATCATCGATAACTCATATCATAAAACAAGATCATTTACAGTATGTAATTATACAATTCAAATCCACTTGACAAGTATCAAATACTAACTCAGATAAATCATTACTCAGTTAAACATTTAATCATATAGCGACATTCACACAGTTTTGCTAATCATTCAATGAATTCAAATTATATGTGGATGCAATATGTATGAGACTCACATTTATTTTTATATTGTTGTGACTGTGTGCTTTTACAGTATCCCGAATTATCAAGCTCAGTCAGTCAGTCTATGACTTATTAATCATAGTTAAGCTATAGGTTCGAACCATATACACGGGAGCTTAAAGCTCTTATCAGTAACAGTATCAATAGCAACATCAGTCACAACTCCTTTATATTACATGCATTGGAATAAAATGCATGCCATAATTCAGTCATCAAATTCAATCACTTTCACTTGCATGTAATAAAACAGTATATCAGTCACAGTATTAATTACAATAATAGTCATAGTAGCAGTAGTCATCGAACTAGGTCCGGCATTTAACTTTTCAGTTGAGAATCAAAAAATCATTTAGGTAGACGCATTCACATTCAATCAGTACTTCCAATATCATTCTCATGCATTAAAATGCCTCGGATAAATATTGTCCAGAATCTAGTACATAATCAATACAATTCAGTACAGTTCAATAAGATAGCAATACAGTTCAATAATGTACAAAGCAATAAGGTGAGATCATCTTAGGTTACTCACAATATGCTCCAAACAGCTATTACCTTGAAGTTACGGCAATGTCTGGATGCTGTCGTTCAATGCGCTCCTCTATACAGATAATACATTCACATATCACAATATTGCACAATTATGTATTTAATAATGCACATTCATATTTATTGAATATGTACAATGCATGTTCATGACAATTCCGGGTCTCTTATCATTGATCTTGTCACAATAATCATTCGAATATCTACATTCAATTGATTAATTTAGATTTGTTTCAAAGGTACACTTTTGGGTCCATTTTGCATAATTATTTTCATTAGGGAAGTGAAGGAATTTGGTAACACTTCCTTCTAACAAATTATTCTCTTATGTCTTAATCTCTATTGATACCAAGATCATTCAATTTGGTTCATTATTCTATGAATTATGCTCAAAATACCACAGACTATGTATATTTGAAATTTTGGCTAATGTATGACCATGCATTCAAGTTGTACAAATCATAACTCTCAATTCAGTATCCAAAAATTTCAAACTTTATACCAATTTAAAGCTAAGAGAATAAACTACAACTTTTATGAAGATACAATTGTCTGATTCAATCTCATCAATACAGTTTATTCAATAACAATAGGATATGATGTTTGTCTGATTCAGTCTCATCAATACATTTTATTCAATAATAATAGGATATAATGTTTATCCCTGGTAGTGGTATAGCCTAAGTTAAAGCTTAATTTCATGCCAAATTTTAAGGCCCTTAAGGATATAATTCAAATTCAATTTCTTCTTAACATTTGTAGCCAAATGTCTCTAGTTTAATTTAAATCAAGAATAATTTTATTTGGAAATATACATATTAAAATATAGCCAAAATACCGAAGCATGTTCAGTAAAAACATTTCAGTTATCAAATTTCAACACACCTCAACATTTTCATCCTAGCACCTCCTTTCGGGATAACTTTTCATGATCATTATGGCAAGGAAAATTGTGTATTTCAGTAACACTTTCTTTTAGACAATTGTTCTACTATGTTCCCAGTTTCTAATAACACCAAAATAGTATAATTTGATTCAGTATACTGAAAGTTATACACAAAACAGTTTAGATTGTTTTTAAATTATAACAGAACTCCTAACTCTACTTTCAATCAGATTTTAAAATGCCTAGAGATAGAATTAACATTCAATTTCTTCAAAAAAATTGTAGACATATGTCTCTAATTTATTCTGAATCAAGGATTAACGTATTTGAAAATCTACAGTTCAAGATATAATCAAAATACCAAAGTCTATTCAATATAAATTCTCCCGCTCATAATATTTCAACACACATTTTCTCCAATATCTTATATATGTCATTCCAATTCAGGCATTATTCTCATACTAATAAACATATCATAAAGATCAAATTTGCTACCTACTTTTAGGCTTCCAATTTCAGCTCAAAATTTTAGATTAAATCAAGTCTCCATGTAAGCAAAATTCATCACCAACTTAAGATGAAAAAAAATTGATTTTGGATAGCAAGATGAAGGTAACTTTCAGCTGGTTTTCTTAACTATTTTGTGTTAGGTAAAAAGCTGGTTTTGGTGCAGCAATTTGACTAGGGTTTAGGCAAAATACATAGGAGAAAGTTGGAGCAAATTTGATGGAGAAAGGTGAGAGAAATAGTAGAAACATTGCTGCTGAAATTTGTTCTATCAACATGCTAGGTATCAACTTTACAGCACAACATTTGTCCTAAGGCATGTCTTACATTTGCCTACTCAAGATGTTGTCACTAATCCACTCAAGATGCTACTATATGTCACCAATTAATCAGTCCATATGTCTCCTAATTATTGATCCATTTGTCACACAATAATTGATCCATTTTTCAATTAATTACTAGTCCATTTATCACCAATTTAACTATGCAAAATGTCACTCAATTTTAGGCTTAATCATTCAAAATTTTCATGTATTAATTTATCCTACCACTTGGCATTTGTCCTAGTGCAAATGTACATTTCAATCTATCAATTTTTCAATCCATAACATTTAATTCCAAATTTTCTATTTGAAATCCATTCATACCAAAATTCAAGACATATCAAAGCACAATTCATATCATGATCATTTAACATTATTCATACCCCAAAATTTAAATTTTTTTAAAAAATTTACCAAAATTCAAAATAATCAGATTATTCTCCAATTAAACTCAAAAAGCTCACAATTCACATTTTAATTTCATTTTTAACAATTAATTATACCCCAAAAATGTCAATGAATACATGTACAAATAATTGTAATATGAAAGATCAATAGTGTCATGTATGTGTATGTTACATTATGCATAAGCATGAATTAAGCTTCCTAATTTCTCATTAATTTCTAATAATTACCATTTTAATCTTACTTCAGATAACAGGATGTTACAATTCTTCTCTCCTAACAAAAATTTTGTCATCGAAATTCTTACCTAATAATTCAAATAGGTGGAGATACTATTACCTAATATGATCCTCAGTTTCCTATGTTGCTTCTTCAGTCGAGTAATTTCTCCAACGAACTTTCACTAATGGAATCACTCTATTTCTTAACTACTTGGTCTTATATCCCACTATCTTGATCGGTTTCTCAAAATAACTCAAATTGCTATCAATCTCAATATCTTGAGACGGTAATACATGAGTAAGATCAGATCTGTATCTTCTTAACATACTTACATGAAACACATGTTTTTTTAGGATGTTCATTTATAATTTTACATTATCTTCATGTGATATTATATAGATTTATAAAAAACAACCTCTACATAATACTATGACCCTGTTTGGAAATCAACATATTGCATTAGCTATTAGCTGATTCTATCTGCAGTTAACTAATAGCTGATTTAACCAACAGATAACATTAGTTGTTTAGTATTAATTGTTTAAGTATAAAATAACTTATGAGGACATGACGTAAAAAAAAAGAATCTATAAGACCATAATTAGATATTTAATTTTACAAAAATTTAAGCTTTTAACTCTAATAAAAAATATAAAACATTCTTAAAAATTTTATCACCATAACATATTTTTTATTTTGTAACCAAAAAACTTATTTCATTAATAAAAAAACTCCCTTGTAACTCATAAATTTGTCATTGTAAAAATTTTATTACTATAAAACACATGCATGATTTTAAGTTTGAATTATCCATAATATCATTATAGCATAATTCAAAAATTATGAAAAAAGGTATAATTAATTTTTTACCTATTAATATTTGACTAATCATAAAAAACTACTCTTATAGAGTTTTTAAAAATATAATTAGAGTTAAATAAGTTAATTAATAAGCAATCACCAAACAGAATAGTCAAAAAGCTGATCAAATAGCTAACTCAGCTGTTTACCGAACACCCAATGTACCACCGCAAATTCGGCGTCTTAGCAAATAGAGTGGAGTTGCTGCTAGTAATCAACCAACTAAAAATTAGGAAATAAATATTAAAATCTGATTTTCACTCTTTATTACTAGTTATGAATCCCTATATGCATCCTCCTCTGATCATTGGCCGTCAGAGCCTTGAGACAGAAACAGAGAGACTAGTTTCTGTGGAAAATGGAAATATACGCCTTCACAACTTCAAAGCAAGCAATATTACAAAGACAATTTGGTCCAAAAGGAACTCTCTCAAATCTCATATAATATAACAAGGAATGTAAAATCCCAATCCGAATCCTAATCCTTTAGCATAAAAGCGTTAAATAAGCAAAGCAAGAAAAGAAATACCAATCTCCATCTACTACCAAACCAATAGAAAGGGTGACAATTTTCAAAGATCCATAACAGAGGACAAGGAATTGATGTCTAAACCATCCTGTACATTAGAGCCTAAAGATTAGAATTTCCAGAACACAGTGCTCGATCCAATATCAAAGTCTCATATAGTATCCGGCAACTGAAAGCTCTGTGATCCAAAAATCTGGTGAGAGTTGTCTTGAACAAAGACAACAAGCCCACATTTGGTGCTGTTAAAGGCTTCCCATAAGGAAAAATTAACAGTCCCTGATACCACCTTCTTGGCAGAGATGTCCTTGACAGTGCACAGCTTTTCGAGTTTTCTGACAACGTAGTCATTGGATAGGACTCGTCCTTTGTTCTCTCCACGTGGGCAGTCAGTCACCAGTCCACTCTCGTACAAGGCTACCATAATATTCACACCATTGTTATCGATCTTAGACCTTAAAGGTCCTGACAGCGAAACTTGCAAGGTATCCGATGTAGGCCTTTGAAAGGTTGCCTGTTGCATCAAAACCACAAAATTGATTGACCTCAATTGCAAAAAGTTACCCACATATATATTTTCTCTAACTTCTCCTGATCCAAAGCTTTCATCTTTATGTGATCACCTGCAAAGCTCTTTCCAAAATTACACCTCCAAGCTTTGAGATCTAAGATGCAATTACGGAGATACATCTCACGTCACAGTCAACATCTTAGGTGATGGAAAAGAAACAACTCATTAATCAGGTGGAAATTTTACTTCCTAATTGTTTCCGTGATGAGATTTGAGTAGATGTAGTTGTTGAAATTTTTGACATCAAATACTTAACAGGGTAACCCGGTCGTTAGCTCAATTGTACTTTCACCTTCTACAAATTGTGCAATGCAAAAGCCTCCTATGCGCTAGTGGTGGGGTTGATTAAGCTCATCTGTATGACCAGACATATTCATCTCACTGAGTTTAATGATCTCCACAACCAATATGCTGATAAATAGCATCAGAGAATTACAACCACAATCTAAAATTAAGAATTAGGTTTCTACTCGACTCCTTGAACTAGAATAATTTGTCAAAAATTAGGTTGTGATGAGAAAGTCTAAAACAATACAAATTCATAACCACAACGTCCAAAACTTTCTACCAGAACATTAGCAATTATTGAACATATCTAACCAATAGACAACTTTTGATGTGGATAACACTTTATTGGTTAAACAACATGCAATCCGTTAGTAAAGATCAAAAACCCACACTACCAGAAGCTATCTGCAGAAGTCCTAAATCGTCGAAGTGAATCATATATATTAACCTGAAAAGCAGGAGAAGGGAATCTTTGTGCATTCATGATGGCAGACAAGAGAGGCTCCTCATCATTGGCAACACACTGAGCCCTTCCTTGAACAACAACCTGAGGTGTAAACATAGTATCAAGCTGCAATGCCTCAACATATGCCTTTTGCCTGACTGTCCATTGGCTAGACCCATAAGGGTCCTTCCAACCCATGTAGTCCCAATAATCAACATGAAATGCCAACACTATCACTGGTGCTTCTAATGCAAAATCTCCTCTGCCTAGCCTTGACACCAACAACTCTGCCTCCGGCGAAGTTTTGCACCCCTGAGATGAGAACAGCTCCACCAACACCGCCCCTCCTCGGCGCTGCTCCTCGGTCAATGCGTCAACCACCACCGTCCCGTGCACGTCGTTTGAAGAGGTACTACTACTTTCCTTGCGGAAACAGGCGAAGAGACGAGGAGCCATTGAAATTGGTCTTCTTTTTGGCCGTCCCCGAGTCTCGCTCGCCTTTGAAAATGATTATAAAAATCAAAATTAAGGAGTGTTTCCTGAGGGTGTGTGGGATATGAAAATAAAAATGACAAAAAATAAAAGAGAGAGTCGTATAATTAACGTGAAAAGTGAAATGAGAGGGAGAGAACGAAAAGGGTTGGTGGTGAAGAGAGAAACGAGGGGCTTGCATGGATTGGTATATGGAAAAGGTTAGGTTTTGAATATTTCTCTCGATTCTTCGACAGGCTGTTCTCTATTTTTGGATCCTTTTCTGTTTAATTTGCTTGAAGAAGAAGAAAAGACAGTTGGTGTTACGTAACGTATGTTGTTGCGTCGCCGACACGGTTGTGCGGGTGACACATTGTTGTCGGTTGTCAGAACTGAGAGTTGGCAGCACCTTATTTGAACTAATGGCTGGTGAAATCTCGCAGAATCCAACTAAAATCCAGATCAACCAGGCTCGTTGAAAAGAAAATGGCTGCAGAGGAAACTGAAAAAACTAGTTCATTCTCGTCAACTCCCAAAGCAAAGGTTGCATTTAAGGTGAGTTGGTAAGAGGCTTTCTTAGTTTAAGTGAGGTTACAGATTTAAACCGTCTTGTATTTAAGCTATTTTAAAATTTTGTTAAAACTAGGGTAATTGTTATTTATTTTAAGTATTTAACTCTAAATTCTATAATAACTTTTTATACGTTTAACTAGTTTCAGTAATTATAAATAAAATACATTTCTCCTTAGATGTAGGGATGACAGTGAGACGCTCGACTCAAGGCCCAACCAGCCCCATGATGCCAGGGCCAAGCTCGAGCTCAACCGGGTCCAAAAAGACTAGAAATTATTATTTTTTTTAAAAACGACAAAACAACATTCGTTTCGTCTTAATCAGTCTAGACGCTATTAGACTTTCACCATTTTAGGCTCCTTTTTTGGTTGTATTTTTTAACCTTTTGCTGTCGTTATTCTAAGAATTACTTTGATGAAGATTCTATATGTTGATGTGAATTTAACTTGTAGATACTATGATTCCGATCTTCCTTTTGGGGTCGTATATTGATTCTGTTGCTTGACCAGGTACTTATTAGACGTAAGCTTTGGAGTTACTTTTTGGCATCAATAGTCCGTTTTCCATGTTTAAAGTAAGCAAAAAGAGTTGATTGATTGTCACTTTTATTAATGTTGATCAACCAAATAAAAAGATATTGCTGCTAGAATTTTTTATATTGGGTCGCTTTTGAAGGAGATTCTAAAGTATGTTAGAAACAAATTTCTAAAGTTTTTTTTATTGAAATTATATATATAATTTTTATTTTAATATATAATTTCTGTAAAAAATCTTTTGAAATTTTTTTAATATAATTTTTATTTTAATATATAAATTCAGTAAAAAAATTTGAAAAATTGTTTCTAACATACTTTCATTTTAATATTTTTCTTTCGAAGGTTGAATTGAAAAGAAATCAATTTATATATCTCCTTCTCATTGACATATAATTTATCTTATTTGTACGACTGTCATTGTCATATGAACCTAATATTTTACCTCTTCATCCACATTAACCCTACTATCATTAGGGATGTCAAGTCCCGCCGTTTCAAACTGGCCTAAGGTCAGCGGGTTTGGCCTTGTCAAACTGGTCTACAGGTCGGCTGGGAATGACCCATGAAAATTTGGGACGTGGGTGGGCCACGGGCCATGGGTCAAGGTGGACAGGTCGGGTCGTGACTCGAGTTGAGCAGCCCAATCTGTGGCCCACGGCTCACACAGTGATCTAAAAAAAACGGCGTCGTTTTGTTTGTTGCAAAACGACGTAAAATTTTACTTCTCCTGACAAAAAATATCGTTTTGCCTTAAGAGTAAAACGACGTCGTTTAAGTTATAACAATTAATAAAAACACAAGACAAAACAACGTCGTTTTATTGGAAAAAAAAAATGACGTTGTTTTGCCTCTTAGTAAACTAACCAATAGCATTGCTCAGCTCCTCACCGTCTCACAGGCTCGCTCCTCACTCAGCACATCAAACTGCTCCTGCGATCCTGCCTCCATCCATCTCCCTTCATCCTCGACCCCTCACCCGATTGCTTTCACTTCTTTGTTCTTCTTCTTTGTTTCACATTCTTCCTCGGTTCTTCTTCTTTGCATATCATATATCGTGACTTGATGCAGTCACCAACGTTGAAACAACCATCGGTGATTCGGTGAATGGTCCAACGTACTTAATAAAGTAGTTACTCATTCTCTTTTAGTAAATTTGGTTTTTTTGATTATTTTAAGACACGATGTGGCTAATTTGAGAACTTTGTATGTTAATATTGGGAATATAAGATAATGCTCCTAATGTATATGATCGCAAAGATCATTGAGACTTATTGTCAATAACCAGGGTGCTTTCGTACTTGCAATTATTTTATTTGTGCAGCGTGGGTTTTGTTTGGATGTTTTAACCAGGACTTTATCCTGTTTTAGGCATTTGTACTTTGTGTTGCTTTTGGTGACTTTCGCGTTGTGTTGACATTTTTGCTCCTGTGTAAATTTTTTATTCTTCTTACTAGTTTATTGTTGTAAAATAATAGTAATTGAATTCATCACATTATTTAAAGAAAAAAAGCATATCTTCTTTTGCGTTTTTATACAAATTAAATCATAATGCAAACATAATCATTACCAAGGCATAGTTGCCTTATAACCGCAATATCATCAACAAGGCTTCTCTAGCTAGATTAAGCTTCTCTTTCTACTTCCAAGTCAGTGGAAAGCTATTGGAGAAGTAAAATCTCTTATAAAGTTGTGATATGAATTTCAGCCATAACCACTAATTCACCATTTACAACCATCACATTACATGTAATGCAGCAAATATCTTCTTGTGCATAAAGGGACTATATAGTCTCATACTAGAGTCACATTTCTTATATTTTCTTCAAACTAAAGATATCAAGCCCTAAAAAAGATATCAAGCCCTAAAGATATTAAGCCTTAAAAACTAAAGATATCCTAGGAATGGCCCACGAAAATTCAAGCAACGGGCGGGCCGCAGGCCACGGGGCAAGGTGGATGGGCAGGACCATGACTGACACAGTGATCCAAACAAAATGACATCAATTTGTTTGTTACAAAACGACATCATTTTGTTTATGTATAAAATATGTCTTCTCCCGACGAAACGACGTCGTTTTGCTTTAAGAGTAAAACGATGTCGTTTAAGTTATAACAGTTAATAAAACACAAGACAAAACGCCATCATTTTGTTGCAAGCAAAAATAACGTCATTTTTCCTTTGATTAAACAAGCTAGCAGCATTGCCCAGCCCTTAGTACTCTCGCACATCGTTTTATTGCAAGTAAAAACGACGTTGTTTTGCTTTTGATTAAAAGAGCCAGCAACATTGCCTAGGCCCTCACAGTCTCACACGCTCTCCCCTCACTCAACACAATAGCCGCCTCCTGCGGTCCTGCCTCTGTCCATCTCCCTTCATTCCCAACCCCTCACCAAGTTGCTTTCACTTCTCTGCTCTCCTTTAAAATACTGCAAAAACTATACTATTATAAAGCAGTTAATATTATCGTCCACAACTTTGTGTATTAGACTGAAATTAAAAAAGAATGTGTCATTTCCTAACACATTCTTATTTCTAACCTCAAGTATTTATATGTTTTTTGTCATATAGATGAGAATATTTCTTCAATTGAGAGTTCTAATCTAGTACTGGAGATAGAAGTGGAAACTTCTATTCCGACACCAAGTGACGATAGAAGTTCAATTAAAACTTAAGTTAGTCAACATAAAAGTGAAGTTTGGAATCACTTTGAGAAGACTATATCGACCGAGGGAATTTAAAAAGCAGAGTGAAATTATTCTCAAAAGTTGCATTCAATTAGTTCGAAAGGTGGAATGTCTCATTTAAAGAGATATATGGAATCATGCATTAGAAGGAAGATGATTTTGGGAGGTCAAATTTTTTTACCCCTACCTTATGAAAAGAAAGAATAAAATGACCGTAACAACTTTTGACAAACATAAATCAAGAATTTTGATCACTAATATGATTATTGGAGATGAACAACCATTGTCTATGGTTGAAAGCAAAAGATTCAAGATATTTTTTAAATAAAAGTTGTAGATTTTGAAGTCCTCTTTCAAATCATCCAAAGAACACCTTAATCTGAGTTCTCTAGAGAAAATTATGACCATTTTTCAATTCATCTCACCCTTTGTCTGGGTTTATCTAATCCTATCGTTTAGTCCCACTTTTGACCTTATAGATGATAGAACTTGTCTTCAAGGTCTTCAATGAAAGTTGTAGATATTGAAGTCCTCTTTCAAACCATCTAAAGAAAACCTTAATCCGATATCTCTAGGAAAAGTTATGACATTTTTCCCAATTCATCTTATCCTTTATCTAGTTTCATTTGACCTTATTGTCTGGTCCACTTGTGACCCTACAGATGATAGAATTAGTCTTTTAGGTCTTTGTTGTAGATCTTGAAATCCTCTTTCAAACCATCTAAAGAACACCTTAATCTGATATCCGTGTTAAGTAAATTTAAATTTCGTAATTAATTGAATTGAAATTCTTAACTATAATTATTAACTTATTGACTTTTCATACAAATTTCTAATCAATTGAATTAAAATTCTGAATTAATCATACCAATAAGTATATCTAAGATTTTAATTTTAAAATATGTTTTCTCATTAATGATATGCAAATATATGTAGCACCCTTCAATCTAAACCTGACTTGATGACTTTTAACACAAATTGTGTTAATATTTAGCTCATTATACCTAAAATATTACTTAAAACATTAAGAACTTAGTGATATTACGCTTTCATTTAATGACTTTTAGTTTTATTCAAATGAAATATTAAGTGATTTAAATAAAAAGATATAAATATTTTTTAATTTAATATTGGATAAAATTTAAAACTTTGTAATTTAATATTGGATAAAATTAAAAACTTTGTCTAAGGACAAGAAGCATTTAAAGTAAAACTTATGTTAAGGTTTTAAGTAAGGAATTACTCTTAACAAATTTTTAATTAGAGTGACTTAGGAATGAATCTTCTAATATTAGAATTTAGAAAAGAGAAAAATTATGAATATAAATTTAGATTAATTAGAATATGATGATTTTAAAAAAGTATAAAACTATTTTCAAAAGAAATAAAAATAATAATTTATAAAAACATATCAAAGGCATTTATAAAAACGTGTTTGTTTTTATAACTCAATTACTTATATATTGTTTTGGAATTGATACAACAGGATTAATAAAGTGATTAATTTATTTTAAGATTAATATAAGTGCATATATGCATAATGTATATATTGTTTAAATATGAAAAATAAAATAAAAACTTCAAATTCGTTAAAATTAATCATGATATTAATTAATTTCTTTTAATATGTGTAATAAAATATAAAATTTTACAATGATTATTTAATAATAAATATAATATGAAAAGACAATAATATTTATACAACTATACAAGTAAAAAAATCAACAATAACTATATCAATTAAGAGTTTTGTATATAATTTATAAAAACATTAAAAGTTTGAAAATATTATATTATAAACTTAATAAACTTGTTTTTTAAAAAATATATTAAAAAGAAATATAATAATTTATTAAACAAGTAAAAATAATATTTAAAAAATTCATTGTACTTAGATAATAACTTTTTTACAGTTACATTATAATTAATTGTTATTATAAAACTAGAAAATAAAATTTAAATTATCTTGTTTGTAAGGAATAATTATGACAACATTATCATTGCTACATATTTTTAATAAATAGATATAATTTAATAATTTTAAAATATACAACTACAACTTTTTTAAATTCTCTTAAAATAAATATATACAAAATTTAAAAATATATTACAAGACTGGGTCGACTAACCTGGGCCAGTTGACTTTGGCCTGCCTATGGGCCACGGGCCATTTTTGGCCCACCTGGGTCGGATCATTCCTGCCAGACAATTTTTTTGACTAGGCTAGGTCCAGGCTGTACACCCGTAATTATCATCCCTTTCATCATCTCCATCATTTTCCTTTGTTTTTAAAAGAGTCCATTATCGATGGCCAAGCCTGCCCGGCCTGTTGACACCCGTAATTATCACCCTTTTCATCATCTCCATCATTTTTTCGTTTGTTTCTAAAAGAGTCCCTTATACACACATCATCCTTTGTTCTTTTAAATCCTCCAGACTTTCACCTAAGAGTCTATAATATGACTACTCTATACTTTTAGTCTCTTTACATCCTCTCTATGCCATATGTTAAAAGCATTAATGTGAGTACCATTCTTGTATACATGTTGAGAGTGTTAATGATGAATCATTTTTTTCACAATTTTTAAGACAGTTTGAAATATAAATTAGTTACATTTTATAATTAATGTTAGTGACATATTTTTTAAATATTAATAAATTGAAATAAAATAACATTAAAAATGGAATGCATTTTATTAAAAAAAATAATTACATGTCATATACAAACTAAAACTCCTCATCATTGTCACTACAATTGACATAGTTTGAGCCTAGTAATTGTTTGACTATCTTTTTAAGCTTGTTCATTTCTTTTACATAACGATATACCTGAAGTGAATCACACGTTAATATAAAGCTTATTATACAATATATGAATGCACAAGAAGGGGGGTTGAATTGTGTATTCCCCTTATTTAAATTCTTCGAAAACGTTTTGTTAAAAGAAAACTTGTTCTTTTTATAAGAACTACTGAAAATCGAAGTTGATCGTATTTTTCAAAACTTGTTTGAAAACTTAGTAAAATCGAAACTTTGAATAATAAGAGAGATGAGGGTAGAGAGAAGTTGACACATTAATTTTTATACTGGTTCACCCCAAACCGTGGGCTACGTCCAGTCCTCAGATGTCTTTCTGAGATTTCACTACTTCTCAAATGTTACAAGTATTCTTTTACTCCGAGCCTCTTCAGGTCTCTTACAGTCAGTATTCTTTCACACTTAGCCTCTACAGGCTATCTGTACTACTTTCTTACAGAAAGATTTTTGAGCTTTGTTACAGTAAGATAGCTCTAGATTATTGCACAATATTTTCTCTCAAGTAAGCTTTTGTAACTTTAGTAATGTGTGTAACTTTGCAATCTTCGACTTTGACTCATATTTATAGTATTCGTCTCCAACTGCTTCTTGATTCTTGCTTCTTGAATCTTGAATCTTGTTTCCTGAAAGAACAGCTATTTAGTTGAGTTCTGTAACTAACTCAAACTGATTCTTGAATCTGACGTGGTTTACTTCTGTCTGCTTTTTATTGTCTGCTTTTATTCGTCTGTTTTTCTTCATCTGCTTTTCGCTTCTGTTTGCTTTTGCTTCCGTCTGTTTTTCGCTTCCGTCTGCTTTTGCTTCTGTCTGTTTTTCATTTCCGTCTACTTTTGCTTCCGTCTGCTTTTGCTTCCGTCTGTTTTTCATTCTTTCATCTGCTTTTTCATCTTCCGTCTGTTTTTCAACTTCCGTCTGCTTTTCAATAGCTTCCGTCTATTTTTCATTCTTTCGTCTGCTTTTTCATCTTCCGTCTGCTTTTCAATAGCTTCCATCTGTTTTTCTTCTTTCGTCTGTTTTTCAACTTCTGTCTGCTTTTCAATAGCTTCGGTCTGTTTTTCTTCTTTCGTCTGTTTTTCAACTTTCGTCTACTTTTCAATATTATTTGTACTTCATCAAAATCATTTATGTAAAGTCATTTTGACTTAACAATTTGGGCAATAAATTTTTCTTAAAAAATGTTTCTATATGTCTTAAGTTTCTAACGATACCAATTTCACACAGTTGGATTGAGTTTTCTGCAAGTTATACTCAAAATACTATAGACTATTCTCACTCCTCGACAATACACAGTACTTAGCTTCAATCCAAGTTCCGAAACCCTTAAAGATAGAATTCAAATTTGATTCCCCCGTGAAAATTGTATCCTCCTATCTCTAGTTTAATCTAAAATTAAAATCATCCCATTTGGGTATTTACAGATCAAGATATGGCTAAAATACAGATGTATGTTCAATGGCAATGTTACAGCTAACATATTCCAGCCATTCTCCTTTCAATTTTTCTAGATTTTTGACTCCATATTTTACATTCAAACCATCTTATGCATAGTTCATCAACTCTACATCATATCCTCTTCATTATCACATCAATTTTAACATAACATCATCCATACTACAACTCATAAACTATTATTTATCATTTACACAAAAACATAACATGATGTAACCATTTGTTCATCAACGTCCAACACACTTCAAACACCATTATCACAATCAATCCATCCCTAAATAATCATCATAATTTCTTTTATTAAAAAACTCATGAATAATATTAACACACTAAAATTTAGAATATAAATCTCTTTATGTTTACACCCACGTTAAAGCATATATGAAGCTCCATGATTATGGTCATCAAATCTCAAATCATTAATCATATTTGATTCATTTACAACTACCCATTAAGATCAAAGTATAACTTACTTAATAAAACTCCTAACTTTTCAAAATCACATGAACCTTAGCTTTCCATGGTTCACACGATCATTAACATGGAGGTGGGTCGATTAGTTTTTTTTTAGACAAATAAAGAAGACAATGAAAATGAGAGTAGCAAGTAAAAAACTAAGGGCAGGGTTTAAAGTTGATGGAGGTGGGTAAGTGTCGTGGAAGTGAAGAAGATTGAAAAAGATGAATAAGATCACAGAGAGAAGAAGAAAGCAAGAAACAAAACAATTAAAATGGTCTTTCAATGTTAAAAGAATCATGGGTGAGTATGGCAAACCAAGTGCCACTTGTCACCCCCCTATGGTTCCCTTTAATAACTAGTCTATTTGTCTCCAATTTCTTCTCCAGTTGTCTCTCAATTTTCTATGATATTCATCATTAAATCCTAATGTCCCATATCAATGTTTCTATTGTCATTCATCACTTATTTCTATTACCATAAATCAATTGTCTTTTTTTATAGTCCAAAATTCCTCAAAATTTCCTAAATTTTACCAAAAATTTTGGATCAATAATTTTACTCACCAAATCAATTTTCAAGACAAAATATTTACTATTCACATCATAATCATTTAAAAATCATTTATAACCTGGAATAAGTCAAATGAGTGCATGAATAGTCATTGTAATGTCTACAAAAAAATCAAATTCACATATGTGTATGCTAATGTTAGATATGAGCAAGAAATGCATTTCCTAATTTCTCAATAACATCTATTATATTCAGTATTCTAGGGTTGTAACCCTTAATATGGGGAAAATGGGATGTTATAAGTAATGTTTATAAGGTATAGATGAATGAGCATTGAAGAATATAGGGTAATTATAAATGAGAAATGGGTAAATGTATGAATATATATTGCTGGAAAAAGTTTGGTGAATGTATAGATCTAACTTGCTGAAACCCCAGATTTAAAGTAACAATTGTGTGTTTGTTATAAGAGGCTTTTGATCATGAAAACAAATTTGGAGTAAATCAAACTAACTTAATGGTGAAAACCTAGCTGCAAAATGGTAGTATACAAAATATAATGTTCGAATGGTCTTAGGGTGTATAAGCATAAATTGAATAGTCAAGATCTGTGTATAAGCATACATACCTGGGAAAGTCAATTAAGTATGCATTGAACATGACATATAAACATATGCATGATTGAATATTCATGTGATTGATCAATTTAGTAATGTGTTAAATATGTGTGTATTGTATGACTAAAGAAGCACAAGTTGATCGCCAACATCCAGACATTGCCAGATCATCAAGGCAATAGCTTTTCTGGAGCATACTGTGAGTTAACCTAGATGTTTTTCTCACTATGATTGAATTGTTTTTTATTCAGTTTTACATATTAAACTGTTATTCATATGATTAATATGATTCCGAACAATCTTAGTCTGAGCAGTTTGATATTTGGGAATGTACTAGAAATGTTTTCAAATTGAATGTGCAATATGAAATGTGTTCTCAACTGAATGTTAAATGCCAGATTCAAATCCAAAAATTATGATAAATGATTGTGCACATTGAATGAAAGGTATTGATTGCATAATATGTGATTTGATGCATTTCATTAAATTGTTATGCATGATTAGATAAAGGAGTTGTGACCGGAGTGACGAGCATGAAAAAGAGCTTAAAGATCAGGAAATGTGCACAAAGAGCCATAGGCTCAATTATTAATGAGCTTGGTATCCACAATAGGTATGGGACAGATATGAAATGAACCCGGTATCTATACGGGATAGTTAAATAGGCACTTGGTCACAACAGAGTAAAAATGAAAGTGGAGTCACATGTGCATGTGCATTTATATATATATCTTTACATACATCATGTGAATGATTGCAAAGAATTGCTGAATTATGTTGATATAGTGATATGTAATGTTTATGGTCATGTTGATGATATGAATGATAGGATTATTCTAAAATTTTGTATATGAAATGTTTGTAGTTCAGATGTAGTTGCTGGAATATGATATATTTTGTGATCTAGTATTCAATACTGAATCATGTGATATATGGGATTTGATTATGAATAATGTGATATATATATATATTGAATTTGGTTATATGTCTATGATGTTATGTTCTGGTTTAAGTAAGCACATCGATGATGGTTTACTCACTGAATTTGCAAACTCATCAAAATTACAACATTGATTTTCAGGTACTACGGAGACCTAGCTTTTAAGGCAATTTAACATAAGCTTAGTACTATCAATTTTGAAAACAAGAATGACTCAAAGGTCTGGTCAGTTCAGATTTACGAAGTCTACATAGAATACTTTTATTTAGCTTCTCCTTTCGTGTTGAACTTTTTTGTATAGAATTTTAAACTCCCAAATGTTATATTATGTATAAACATGGATTATGAAATGTAATGACAATGTAAGCAAGTTTCATTTTGTGAATGAAATGAAGAGTTTTGATCTTTGGAAATAATTATGTTCTGTATGATGCCATAATAGGTTGATGTGGTCACTCTAACATGTCATTTTCATAAGGTACATTTTTTAATGTCCTTTGGATGTTCCAACATATGCTCTATGGTAGTGGTGCATTAAATTTTTTGTATTAGAGCATGATTTGGCATCCATAGGGACATATAAGAGCATTTAGACATGATATATAGTGAGAGATTCGTATAGCGATCGCACTTACTGTTTGTTATTGATCATTCGTTACAGGAGATTAAGTCACAGAGTCAGCTGACCCTAAGTCCATAGGAGCCAATAAAGAGTTTCCAGTACCTCAGTTTCAGCAAATGCCTCTGAGAATTCATAAGAGGAGAGAAAGGAGGTATGATAAAATTAGGAAGTAAGGAGTTGTAGATTTCTACGAAAGTACAAACCTAGCTGAGGTAGAAGATTGGTTGTAAAGAACAGAGTTAGTGTTTGATTAGATTGACTATGAGTCTGATGAGAGGTTTGATTACGCAGTCTCGTTACTACAAGGTCTGGCCTATCAGTGGTGGAAGACTATATTGGAGTTATGTAAATATAGTGCCCTAGAAAGCAAATGTATTTACATGTAACTTTATCTTCTTCAGTTACAGTTTTGTAATGAAAATATTTATTATTAATAAAA
>JAOSBK010000206.1:49732422-49758349 GCA_027568895.1 Erythroxylum shatona
GGTAGAAAAGTGACTGTCTTATGACTCCCATTTGTGAATGATGAATTAGCCTCGATCTGGGAGATTAACATACTGAACATTAGTCATGATCCCAAAAGCTTTATTACAAGTATGTAACTAATTATGCAACAAGCAGACATGTAAGAGGACAACAAAGATAAATTCCTACCTCATCGCTAACCCTCCTTTACTGAAGCAATTTGATAACCATTCAAATGCCCGGCAAATAAGCTGCCTCATTTCTTTCCTGAATCTCTCAACTTTTGTGGTTTTACAAAACCTACGCAATCGTACCAATCGAATAAAGGACAATTCAAAGAAGGCAATAGAATAGCTCCATTGAGCTAGATGTTTAGCAAGATCCTCGACAATAGAAAATACACATGCCGCCTAGAAAGCTTGTGTCTTCAACATAGGTTCGTTCACCTATGATACAAGTTACCCAAATTAACATACAACGATCACATCTTGTTCAGGATCATTTTAGCTAGGCATAGTAATATTGATCTAGAAACTTATAAATTCACATAAAGAGATCAAAGGAAAACAAGACTAAAACTGTCAAATATACCTTTAATATAGTATGCAAGTTGACAGATTTTCCAACACCTCCGGTGGGGGTCTATGTAACTCTTTCATTTCCAACATGTCCAAAAGGAGCATAGAAACAAGGATGAAATTAGGAATTTAGGGTGTAAGATGAAATATGAGATATGACTTAATTTAATCTCTTAACATTGTTATGGTAATAATGATGAAATATGAGATATGACTTAAGATTTAAAACTTCTTATTTATGGTAGCCTCCTTCCATATAAAATTCTTAGTAACCACCATTTTTTTTTACAAAGGAAATAACAACACTAAATTAACTCCCGGGGGTACATGGCGCCTTGCGCATCTCGTCGGAGGAGCTCCTGGATGCCGAAAGGGGGTTTGGGTAAGAAGTAAAGCCCCAGGCGTAGGACACCAGTAAGGCGAGCGAGGTCGTCTGCGCATTGGTTGCCCTCCCGGAACACGTGCTGGATCTGGACCGTCCATTCCCATTGCAACAGCTGACGAATACCTGTCACCAAAGCAAAAACGTTAGTCAGGACCACAAATGGGGAAGAGAGCAAGGTAACAGTCTCACGGGAGTCGACTTCGACTATCACGCTGCGATAACCCAGGTCCCAGGCTAGATTAAGACCCGAGATCACCCCCCATAATTTCACAGCTAAGGGCGATCCCTGACCGATGAGCTGCTGGAATCCACCACACCACTCCCCCTACCAATCCCGAATCAGATCCCCAGCGGAAATCACTGTGGACGCAGGATACATAGTGCCATCAAAATTGACTTTCACCCAACCCGCCGCAGGCTTCTGCCATCCCACAAACGTACCCACTGGTAAGCTCTGGGCCAGAAAAACGCAGCTCTCCAGCATCCTGGCTCGGGCAATCCACCCCATGTAATCCATGATAACTCTGTAACCCTCTGTCGGCCAAACAAAACCCGGTTCGAATAAGCTACCATTTCGCCATTTCCAGAGGAACCAGCAAGCAACACCAAAGATCGTGGCCCATGTGTCCTGCTGCACCAGAACAAACTTAGTAAGGTTACAGGACAACCAAGAATCCACCTCTTGTTGGAAAAAATCCCGAATCACCACTTCTGGGGGAAATTGACCCCAGAGAGCTCACCCTCGAGCAGTCCCGAACCACGTGAGCAGTGGTCTCTAGTGCCCACAAAACCGGCAACTATTGTCGGTGGCAACACACCTAGCCACTCGCTGGTGATTCGTGAGGAGTTTACGCTAAGCCACCAACCACAAAAATGTACGAATGCACTAAGGGCCCGCCCATTTCTAGATAATGTCCCACAGTCGATGCCGGGTATCCGTGGGGTGGTCCTCGATAAGCTCATATGCCGACGCCACTGTGAAACCACCGTGGGGGATAGGTTCCCACCGCAGACTATTCGCCCCCAAACTATCGACTATAGGGCCTAACTGCGCAAGAGCCAAGCAAACCTCGGACGGGAGGTACTGTTGGAACTCATGCCATCGCCACTCACCGCCGTCAGTAGTGAGATCTGCAACTGTACTCAAACGAAGGGTATCCGGGACCGGAGAGGAGGCCACTGGAAGAAGCGGTCCCCAACTGTCCAGCCAGTTATCCAACATAAATAACACCCTCCTCCCGTTCCCCACGATCCATTTGGTCCCCTACCGGACCCATGGCCAGGCCGCCGAGATCCCCTGCCAAACTAACGACACCCCTGGACGGGACATCGTGAGGGGTAGGTGGGTAATATCAAGGCGATATTTAGCCTGAATGATCTGTACCCAAAGGGCCGAAGGTTGAGTGAGCAGACCCCACCCTAACTTCGCCAGGAGCGCATCGTTCGTAGACCGAATATGTTTGAGGCCTAGGCCTCCCTTGAGCTGACACACCGTCTCCCAATTCATAAGATGCATCCTACGATGCTCAGGCGAGGAACCCCAAATAAAGTTGCGCATAAGTTTTTCCAGCTCGTCACACAGGTGACGGGGGAGTCGAACCGTTTGCATCGTGAATGTGGGCA
Organism: Erythroxylum shatona; assembly: GCA_027568895.1. Lineage (NCBI taxonomy): Eukaryota > Viridiplantae > Streptophyta > Magnoliopsida > Malpighiales > Erythroxylaceae > Erythroxylum > Erythroxylum shatona. The sequence goes on from JAOSBK010000206.1 coordinate 49,734,989, forward strand.
GCGCCGAAAGGACCGACTGGGTTAAAGTAACCCTGCCGGCCAGGGACAGCATCCTGGCCCACCACCCTGTAAGTTTCCTTTGAGCATTGTCAAGGATATGCTGATATGTGTGTCGGTTCGTCCTTTCATGGATTAAAGCAACCCCTAAATACTGCGCAAGGTTATTCGTGCAAGTCACCTGAAGCCCTTGGCTAAGGCGATGCTCGGTCTCCCGAGTGACATTCTTGGAGAAGAAGACCCAGGACTTGGCCTTGCTAACTTGCTGCCCAGACGCTCTGCAAAACTTGTCTAAGGTGCTAACGATGAGCTGCATCTGACTATCCTCAACTGCTGCGAAGAGCACCAGGTCGTCGGTAAAGAAAAGATGGGATATGTGAGATCCCGTGCGGCCTAGTCTAATTGGCTTCCACGCCCCCCGGGCCACTTCGATTGAAATGAGATGACCCAACCGCTCCATGCAGAGAACGAAAAGATAAAGAGAGAGCAGGTCCCCTTGCCTGAGCCCACGTGAAGGCCTGAAAGGCTCTGAAGCAGCCCCTTGCCACACAACCCGAAGTGAAGGGGTCGTAACACAATGCATAATGACCCAAACTAAATGAGCCGGGAGACCAATATCCTCCAAAGTCTCTTGAACAAACGACCACCGAAGCCGATCATACGCCTTCTCCAAGTCCACTTTAACGGCCATTTGTCCTGTTTTACCCGTTTTTTTCGCATAGAGTGGATCACCTCCTGGGCTATAATAATATTATCCGTAATATGCTGGCCCGGAATAAAGCTGCATTGAGTCGCCGCGGTTAGGTGGGCTATGTGAACTTGCAGGCGGTGCACTAGCACTTTAGAAACAATCTTATACAGCACATTGCATAGGCTAATCGGCCGGAACTGGGAAACCCGAGTTGGAGAAGGGATCTTCAGGATAAGAATCAGAAGCATGCTATTGAAGTCCGGGTCCCAATGATCCTGCCCGAAAATTTTCTTAATGAATTCTACTACAGTCGGTCCCACCGTCCCCCACTGGCGTTGGTAGAAAAGAGCATTGAAACCATCCTCGCCTGGGGCTTTGTTGGGATTCAAAGCGAAAATAGCACGAGCGACCTCGGAAGCCTGAACTGGGAGGGTAAGCTCCTGAATGTGGGCTGCCGATAGGGACGGGAAGGCTCCAGTGATGGGAAACTGCGCGGGAAGCCCATCGTCTAGGTTGTAGAGTTGGACAAAATAATCGGTCACAAGGGTACGCAGACGATCCGGATCCGAAACACAATTACCCTTAGAATCAATGAGCTTCTCGATATGCAGCTTTCTTCGTCTGGACCAGGTGAGCGTGTGGTAATACTTGGTATTCCGGTCGCCTTGGGAAAGCCAATCACATCTCGCCTTTTGATGCCAATACAGTTCCTCCTCGCAAAGAACCTGTAAGAGCTCGTGGCTCAGCCTGTCCTCCAACTCTAGTAACGAGTCCCGCACCCTTGCCTGCATAGCTCGTTGAATACCTTCCAGTCTGGCAACGAGCTGCTTCTTTCAGTGGAATATGTTCCCAAACTCTTGTCGGTTCCACCTCTGGAGGTGTCCCGAGAGCTGACGTAAAGAGCTACTCACCGACCAATCCGTCAGGTTCCAAGACGCATTGACAACCTCCTGAAAACCTGCATGAGTTAACCAAGCATTCTGGAACCTGAACGGAGGCTCACCTGGAAACCTTGACGGAGTCGAGAATAAATGGAGAAGCATAGGCTTATGATCAGATCCAAGGAACAGAAGGTGCTGGTTAACCGTATGGATGAACTGCTGTACCCAGGCGGACGAGCCAAACACTCGATCAAGACTAGCTTGGACCGGCCCTCTGCGCCAAGTAAATTTGGATCCGATGTACCCCAGATCATGGAGCCCACACTGATGCACCCAATCCCTAAATCGCCGGCTGACTACCTGAGTCGAGGGGGATACACTCCTTTTGTCCGCGATTTCCAACTTAGCGTTGAAGTCTCCCCCTACCAGCCACGGGCAAGAACTGGAGCGTCCAATCCAATTCAGAGCGGCCTAAAGACAAGACTACGAGGACACTTGTGGACTAGCATACATGACGGTAAGGGCAAACAAATGAGACCGGTACTAGACAGTAGAGTGTAAAAATTGTCGATGGGCGATAACTACCGAAATATCAAAGGCCTCTTCCCACAGGAGCCAAATACCGCCAGAAAAACCTTCTGCTTCGACTCGAAATGAGTAATCATACCCGAGGGTACGAATAACATCCTGAGCCCGAACTTCACTGATTCGGGGTTCCACCAAGGCCAAAATGCCCAGTTTATAACTGCGACGATAGTTACGCAAGACGGTCTGGAACTTGGACCCTCCTGCTCCTTGGTAATTCTAGAATAAAATCGACATAAAAAGGAAATGAAAAGGAATCTTACCTCGGGGCAGCCTCCTGGCTCCCAGTTGCATTGTCCCTGGGCTCCCCGGTATTAGGGGCCAGGAACTCATCCTGAGGTGGGCTTGGGCGTGGTGGATCCTCCGGCCCCACCAAGGTGATCGCTATATCAGGCGGTGCGGAAGGTGGAATCTCAGGGATGGCCGAAGTGGCTCCGAGAGCCTCCCCCTCCACCAGGCGAGGTGTACTCGCCTCGGGTGCCTGAAGCTGAGTCTCAAGGAGCTGGGTGTCACAAATCATTTTAGAGTGTGTCGGGATGTGGACAACGAGGTTGCGAGCAGCAGTCGTGGGTTTCAGGCATAGTGGGGCACTTGGGCCATCTGCAGCTGTTGGGCCCACGCTAGACGAATCCATGGCCTCTCGAGGTTTTTGTTGGGCTAGGACGCCTTTACCCTTCGTGCCCTGGTTCGCGCGTCGGGATTTTACAACGGGCTTATGGGCCTCGGACTGTGTAGTAGACCAATCGGTTCCTTGGAAATTAAAAACATTAAGGCGCTGTCCCAAGCCAATGGAGCTGCCTGCGGGCTGACCAGCTGGTTGGGGGGCTGTCCCTTCTGCTACAGGTTCCTCATTTTGAAAACACTGTAAACCTAGAGCCTACAGCAGATCTACCACCATGCGAGGCACGCTCACGGTCAGGTCCTTGTCCTCTCACAACACGTGGGCGTCGTCTTTGGACGTTGAGCCACGACTCGTAGCCATTAGACGATGGGTCCTCCTGCGTCGCTCCTTGCTCCTCCACCGAACCCCCATGCTCGGTAGCTACTGAACCCTCACGAGTAGTCGGCGGAGTGACTTGCTTCTCTGAAGAGGCGGACCGAGCACAAGCGCTGGGTGTATGACCTAGTATGTCGCATTTGAGACAGACTTGTGGCAGCCCCTTGTAGGAGATAAGGAGTTTTTCCCCGTCCAGATCTATGCTAGGCGTCAAGGGGCGGAGCAAATCTATCTCCACAGCGAGCCTAGCGAATTTGCCTCGGTTGGCCAGCATCGTCTCTTCATTAAGGCGAACAGTAGTGCCAACCAAGTCATCCATCGCCGAGAGGATGCGCGGATGATAGCGAACGATCGGGACGTTGGGAATCCTAATCCAAACAACGGTCCAGGTGATCACGGTAAGGGAAGGACGAAATGACGGGCTCCACAGTTAAACCGCGACCACCTGCCCAAACACCACCCAGGGTCCTTCGGTGAGGATGCGGAAGTAGTCGCGCTCCTCCTGGAATTTCACCAGAAAATACTCATGCTCTAAGTCCACCATTTTCATCTTGCCCCTTAGCTTCCACAGAGCCCGCAACTTGTTGTGAAGCACTGAGAAACCCACACGTCGCCCCAGGACCTTGAGAATAACCGCCCTCTCCCACTGCTTATCTAGCTTGGCTTTCAAACTCGGTGAGAGGAGACTTCCACCCTGGTTGCCGACTACTGGCATTATATCCCCTTCTTCAACTTCAACTGGCTCTTCAGCGGGCCAATCGGTTAGCATGGCGTCACCACCCTTTGGCTTCAAGGTCCTTTCAGACTCGAAACCCACTTTCTCCACCGTCACATCCTTACCCTTTGTCACTATTTAGGTTTGAGAAAACGTCAATGTGAAAGTGAGAATGCATGACAAAATATGAAATTAAGGATTTAGGGGGTGAGAACATAGACTGAAGCTTTCTCCAAAATCCAAACGACATCGTTTCATTAATAAGAAAATTTTCTTTTAATGACGTTGACATGTCTAATTAATAAGGGTTCATTGACATGTTGCTGTGTCATATCAGCATAAATAACGGTAAAGCTAACGTCGATTTAGAATTGAAAGAAATTGAAAGTTTATACATTTTATTGCTATTTTTAAAAATTCGAGCTATAATTGAAAAATTAAAGAAAGTTTGAGTTTTTTAGTAATTAACCCATAAATAAATAAAGGAATAATAAATAAAAGGAAAATTAAAAAAACCAAAAAAGAAATTAAAAAATATAATAATAATAATAATATAATAATAATAATAGGAATAAATAAAATACAATAAAAATACCTAATATACATAAATAATAGTAAAAAATAATCATAATATAGAAATACTAATAATTATAATAATTATACTAACATTAATAATCATAAATATAATAATAATAACAATACTAATGCTAATAATAAAGATATTAATTTTTGGGGATCAAGCAAAACCATTATTTTACTTGTGGAATAAGGGGTATGTTCTGCAACTAATTGAAAGCCAAAGAGGAATATAGTAAGAGTACAGCATCTCAATAGATATCAGACATGATTGTAATTTTGAAACCCATACTGGGCATGCGCGAAATGTGTGAAAAGAGCAAGTACGATAAGTAAAGGGCTTGGGCTACCATTGAAACATACTTACCTGGACGGGGTCAATGGGCGATCAAGAAGACCTATGGCCTAGAAAGGTAATCTCCATTGCACAAAGGAGGTGCCTCTCTAAGGTCTTCCAAAATTGGGAGAGCCTACGTCATTATTTGTGGTAGAGGGGGCCTGCGTTCGCGCGGCCCCTGCCCAATTTAGTATTAAAGCGTTAATTTTGTAAAACTCTATATCAAGTAAAGGCGTAAGACTGGCGTTAACGTATTCTAACTAAGCTCTGATTGTTAACAAGGTGGAAATCAAGATTATGGTTATGAAGGGGATTTATATTTTCTCGGTAGATGTAGGTCCTCTGTTTCTTTAAAATCGATTAACAGATGTTCAATCCAATTCAAGTATTGAAGTAATACGAAGCAATGCTGTCGTAGAGGCTGAGCCCAGGACAAGAATGGAGAATCTTGTACTATTTAATCCGGACAAATTAGCTGTGGCCTGAGCACCACATTGAAGAATATCCAAGTGGAAATATTAACTATCTAAAGCTTTATACAAAGATAACATGTGGATAGATGTAGATGAGTGGTGATTCTTCAAAATCCTTTGTAGCTTTTTGATTGGTTTACTAAGGGCTCAAGGATCCCCACCACTAGTCTAATTGCATTCTTAGCCACTCGTTGATTGTGTTCTCATTTCCTTCATACATAAAATTGGCACTTCCCTTTCACATATTTCCATGTAATCTTCTCTGCTTCTAGGAGGCTATTCTGGGTTGTGTCTGTAAGAGAGCTGAATCATTAAACTATGTCGTCAATGCTAATGACCGCAACTGCTAGCTCTAGCACTATCCTCAGGCCAATCACATTTCTTGGCCAAAGAAGCTCTAATGCCAACTCTTTGAGAGATGTTGTGTCTATGGGCAATGGCAAGTACATCATGGTAATTATTCTTCATTTCTCTCACTCTGTCTCAAGTTTAGATGAGTTTGTTGAAGCTGATAAGTATCCTATGGCAATAATCCTTCTTAGGGAAATGACTTGTGGTACGGACCTGACAGAGTGAAGTACTTGGGACCCTTTTCAGCGCAGACTCCATCTTACCTGACCGGCGAATTCCCAGGTGACTATGGATGGGACACTGCTGGCTTATCAGCCGATCCTGAGGCTTTTGCTAGGAACAGGGCTCTTGAGGTAACCACCTTTTTTTTTTCGAAAGTGAGGTAACCACTTTTTTCTCTACATTATTCTTACCTTTTTGAGTTCCTTTTGACTATAAGAACTGAGTTTGCTGAAATGAGAGTTGAGAAGTTGTAAGACACAATCCAACGAACTTTTGAAGAAAATAATGTTTTCGTGCTTGTACATATATCTTTTTCATACAAGTAGTGATCAAACAGAAATCAACTCATGGTTTTTCTGTGACTGATACTGAACTCTTAAGAATGCTATTTGCTATGCCAAAACACAACATTTGACTTTACAATTGTTAGGTGATCCATGGAAGATGGGCAATGCTTGGAGCACTAGGCTGCATAACCCCAGAGGTCCTTGAGAAATGGCTGAAAGTGGACTTCAAAGAGCCAGTGTGGTTCAAGGCAGGAGCTCAAATCTTCTCAGAGGGTGGACTGGACTACTTGGGGAACCCAAACCTCGTACATGCTCAAAGCATCCTAGCAGTTCTCGGTTTCCAAGTAGTTCTAATGGGACTCGTTGAAGGGTTTCGCATCAATGGTCTTCCAGGAGTTGGAGAGGGCAATGACCTCTACCCTGGTGGTCAATATTTCGACCCTTTGGGCCTCGCTGATGATCCAGTCACATTTGCCGAGCTCAAGGTCAAAGAGATCAAAAACGGCAGGTTAGCAATGTTCTCCATGTTTGGTTTCTTTGTTCAAGCTATTGTCACTGGAAAAGGTCCTCTGGAGAACTTGTTGGACCACCTTGACAACCCTGTGGCCAACAATGCCTGGGTCTACGCTACCAAGTTTGTGCCAGGATCATAAATTCGATATTTACCTGCCTCGATTCGAGTGGAAAATCTGCCTGGACCGTTAACACTTTGAGTACTTGATTAGATTTTTAAACAAAATATTGCTTCATCGATGTGTAATGTAAATCGAGTTTTATTTTTGTTCTGCAATCATCAGTCGAAAAATATTTATGTCGGATCCATCAAACTTCTCACTAACTCAACGACCAGGGTCACAATTAAGTTATCGTGCTTAATTGATAAGAAGTGGCAGGACTTGAATGCTGCGTTTGTGAGTTCAAATTGACTACTTTTAAACAACCAATTTTGATTTACGTAATATCTGGCTCAACCATTTTCACATAGTTTAATGATTATAATACAAGATATGAAAACAATTTAGAAAATCTAGAGACACCTGCTTGACATTCCTAAACATCAGAAATGGACATACGGAATTGTGAATCATCAACTTGACCAAATTGTTGAAATCCAGCTTAAAGATGACTAGTTCTTGGTTAAGTCCAGTTTACAAAATTTGAGTAGCCAAGTTCACGCTTCATTTTGAAGTTAAAGTCAAGCTTCAGCCTTATTTATATAGTTAAACCTTACCACTCTATAATTATGCTAAGTTCATGTACAGGTCCAAAGAAAAGCAAAATCATCCGATTCAAAGCTTCTTAAGAGTAGTTGATGACCCAGAATGATGGAATCAAGATAGATGGAGAGGCAATATGCACAAATGTCATTTCCTAATCTTGGTGCTGCCGTGTTTGCCATTTCACCGATGGCACTTGAATATACACAAATCATCTAATTCTAAATCTACACTGGGAACAGGACTATTTCCCAACAAACATACAGGCTATTGACAATTGGTAGACACTTTAAAAATAATTCTCCAATTGCACTAACCTGATGGCAAATGATAAATCATTCCAGCTGCCATCTATGCCCAGCAATCCTCCAGAAAGTGAAAACCAATGGCTTCTCTAATTTCTTATACATTCCTCGAATCACTGACCACATTTATATAAACCATCATCAAAGATCAAAATATGGAAGCTCTAAAATCCTCTCGAGCTTAATTTCTCCCACCATTTGCGTCGACTCCTTTCAACTTCACCAAGACCAAATTTATGGAGTCTTACTTTGGTCTCCCGTAATCTGATTTTATATTCTTTCTTCCATGTCTCAAACTTTAGTTTCAACTTTCTTAGTTCCTCATCAGGATGTATGCTGAAAACTGACCGCCCTGTTTTAACCTCAAGCTGTTGTTTGGCGTCATCTTCAAAATTCTGTGTTCTTTGCTCAAATTCCTTTGCCAGATTGCTGACTGCATTTATATAGTAACTAGGCTCTCTGCCTGATTTGAAATCAGGAATTGAACCAGAAACTTTGATGGCTGCGGTTCCACCAGGAGTTCGACACCCCGCAGCCACATTGTCCTCATAATCATAGCAATGAGGTGATGCACAAGATTCAAGTTTTCTAGGTTGGCCAGCACTATTATCGGTCGCAAGACTCCTTCTGGCAGCAGCAAGACTCGCCTGAGACGAAATCACAAATAGTGGTCAGGAATAGCATTAAATGCACCACGCTACAGCGACTCCCCTAGTGCATGAGTCCAGAAATTTTTCTAGGATTCAGTAGACATCTTTCTACAGACAATATGACAATTATGCATTTACACAGAAATCTACATATATGTGGAATACTTGCTTTAATCTAATCTTTGAATGAATTTCATATTACAAGTTTCCACAATCAATGTGAATGAATTTCATATAAGAAAAGCACTCACTTGCAAAGATTCCATCTGCATTTGCCACATCTCTTCCATCGTTTTCATCTTTGCCTCGTAGTCCAACCACCTTCTCTCAAATTGTTGTAGTTGCTGCCTTAGAGCATCATTTTCTTCCTCCTTTTGTCCCAGAGCAGCTTCTGCCTTGACAACTCTCTTTTGGAGCTCAGCCAAAAGTGAGTTCTGAGCGTCGACCTGTTCTTGAGGCATGATCTGGACAGACAAGAGATGTAAATTCCTTAGACCTCATATTACTGATCAAATCTTTCTAGCCCATCTGTAATAGAAATCGCAGACCCACAATCATGCCAACAAAGTATAATCATGAGCTGAAAAAAAAATTGTCCAAAACAATATGTCATGGACCAGGCTATGGAACTTGTTAATTGCAAAAAACTGAATGAAACTACGACTAAATCAGAACTGCTGCAAAAGAGAAGAATTGAGTTTATTTGGATGCCTGTCTGTGTGAGAAAGAAGAACCACAAGAAGAAAGATTTGCTTATCAAAAAAAATAAATTTGCTGCAAAGGCTGACTCCTAAATCTTAACTTTGCCCAACAAAATAGAAGAGAACATCGCTTGGACCAATTATCAGGACGCATCAAGTACCTTAACTTCTGATATCTTTTTGTCATGTCTTCTTTTATAATTTGTATTCTCATGACTTAACTGCGTCATGTTGCATTCATCATAAAATTGCTTCCGAGCTAACCACCCACGGACAACTGAAACATAAAAAGAGTAAGACCAGTCTGTTAATAAAGGAACTCAAATTTTCCAATGTAAAACATAGCTATTACCTGACTGTAAATGTATAGCTGCGATCAAATGCTCATCAGTTGTTCTCGGGCCACTAGTTGTCCAACGTGCAATTGAATTACATTTCATTCTGGCATTTTCACCACGGATGACTGCATTTGCAAAGCAACTAAATTGAATAACAGTAAGAGTGATGGGAACAACAGGTTTTCAATCATCCAATCAATCATTGTAGAAAGGGAACTGAAACTAGAATAATGGGAACAAGTGTTCCAATGTGCAAGTAATAACTATAACATCAAAAATTATTTAAAAGCTTATAGAAAAATCAAGTATTACATGATTGTATTGTTGTTATTCCTTTTGTAACTTCATTGAAGTAACAGCGCATCTTAAAACCACGGATCCATTTTTGGATACAAACTATTCCTTGTAGAAATTGTCTTCTGCGCTCCTCCAATTTACCAATCTGTGAAACAGTAATACAAAAATGAGCTAATAATTTAGAAGAAATAATCTTAAGGTCTCGTGATATTTCCTACATAAATCATTTTCTTGATGCAATGGATGAACAAGGCTTCCATTGAAAGCATTTTCTATACCTCTTGATCTCAAGAATTTGGATTAGTATACTTCAACGCACTTTATTCACTATTAGACAGTTGGTAATTCACATGTAGATTGTTTCTTTGGTGCTCAAATTGATAAAAGACTAAATTCCACTAAGTTTCTTGTCATTGAGATAAAGAAGCTATAAGGAAGAAATATTTGAGTAGAAAAAAGAAACTAGAAGAAACAATAAGGACAGAAAAGCAAGAGAATGTAGAACTAGAAGAGAAATGCAGCTGCAATTTGAGTGAATTAGACAACATCAGAGTAAGAAAACTTGGTTGGAAAGAGAAAGCATATACTAACAGTATAAAATTTGCAGTAAGCAAAAATTCCAACTTAGCATATCCTATGATCAAAACAGAAAGGAACTAGTGGCAATAAGAATTTGTATGCTACAAACTTCTTTTCTAATATTTGTTTTAAGCTAAACATTGTCTCCCATTGAGCCACAAGGTCAATGACTTCATGTTCTACATATTGGTTGTAATAATCAATATCCACCAGTCTGCCATTCAATGATATGTTGCTGGAATTGAGATCTCATTCAATATCAAATATATGGAGTGTATATAAGTAGACAAACAAGCTCCAAACAGATTCTAATACAGCTGCATAATCATACATAATTCAGGATATCTTCCAGTTTTTAACATTAGAAGCACATAAGAAATAACATACATGACGTTTTTGAAAAACCATCACCATTAAACTATATATCTCAGGAATTGAACAAAAGCATGTGCAACTTTCATGGAGGTATTAACACAAACCTGGCCTGTCCGAAGATACACTTTAGTGTATCCAACTTGATACATTTCAGGCAGGACATTAAATTGATGGAGAATAGCAACAGATATGCTTAATGGATCCTGAGGTACACTTGCATCCGAGAGTAGAAGCCCATACCTAAATTATTTTCAGTTTTATGATAAGAGACAAGATTGAACTAACAAAGCATAATGTGAATGATTGGATAAATGAATGGGTCTTGGCATCTTATACCTTCCTGCAAACTCTTGATGTGTCATCCGAGTAGGATATCCACATCTAGAAATCCTCACAACCTCCAAAATGCCACAACAACGAAGTTGCTGCAGGACAAGATCTTGATCGAATAAACCAGAAAGCTGTTTCACATTTGGTTTTATACAGCGAATGAAGTGAGGTGTGGTGTTTTCCAATTGGTGCATTAATTTGAACAGTTGAGCCTACACGATTAGAAGAAAATGCTCACAGTTTTAAAACAAGTCATTGCGGAAAAGAAAAATGTTAATATTGAAAAATTCCTGAGCATATAGCATAAGCTTGAATATTTCCAAAAAAAAAAGTTTAGAGCAATACAAAAGAGATTCTAGGCGGAGGGAGAAGGGGGTTAGGATTGCATTCATTCCATGAAGACCTCAGTCAAGGACAATCATTCACAAATTCCAAAAAAATTTTATACTTCAATAATGTAAATATCTTTTCATATTTGAATAAATTTGACTCTCTGAATTCATATATTGATAGATACTGTTTTATATAATATTTTCACAACTTTTTCTACCTTACAGCAGCAAATTATAGGTACCTTGAACTTTGTACAGACACTCTGGGTTGAGGATTCCACTCCACCAAATTTATTTGATGAACTTGTTAATTTAGGGGACATGCTAGGCATTTTGGAGGCAAACATTTTTAGTAGTTCACAACTGCATGATGCTAGTAGTTGGGTGAATTCTGAGTGCAGTGGATCTCGGTTCTTCTCCAAAAAGCCATTGGTATCATATACAACCTGATCAAAATCCAAACGAGAAAAGATGTTTAAATGTAAGAGGTTTGACTCCAAACATTTGCATTCTTGAATCAATCAGGTCTGGATAAAGGTGATAATTTTTAAGCATCATATTACAGAGAGAGAGAGCATTAAGAAAATTTATCTCCAAATAATCTGATGTAAAAAATCAAGATATGTTCTCAAGGATCAAACATTCAGTAATAGTTCTAGGAATTACCACTAATATGAGCAAGAATTAGGGCTTTATGATTAAAGTTGTAAATTTCTTGTAATCTCATTTTTGCAGATAAAATTCACAAGAAAATGTTTCAGCTTGATAATGCCCTTAAAATTTTCAATGTTTTTAATTTTTTATAAGCTTGGAATGTTTAATCATACATGTAATGCTCAGATGGTATCTGATCCATAATCTAGTGAAATTTAATCACCACTTCCAAAAAGAAGAAGAATGAGCAGAAGGCACAGTGTCCATCTGGCTCATAAGATTTTGATTGTTCTAATCAAAATCCAATAGGGGCAAAGAGTGTAATGGAGAAAAATTGGATAAACTCAAAGTGGGCCTTCATTACTCACATCTCCGGCATAATGTTGTACGCCGAAAGCTCTTCCTCTCTCACCTTTAAAACAAGGATAAGTGTTCAAGTGTTGCTTGAGCTTATTGGCAAATGACAAATCCGTAGCACCTGGGAAATTTGACTCCTCATCTAATAAAGACAGTAGTCCCAACGGTTTCTGCAAAAACCAGCAACATAATAGAGTCATCACTTGAAGCAGATAAGAAAGCATTTCAGTTTCAGATGCCAATTCCAAAGAGATGAGATACATTTATCAATAGCAATCCAATCTTTAGATCATATCCAAATCTGCTGTACAGTTTTTCAATTCTCACAACACAAAGATAAAGTATGAAGCATCTAACACCTGTGTGTACAAATATGTGCAACAAGACGCTCAAAAAACTAATAAGCACAGCAAGAGCTGATAGTAATGAAAAGTGAAGACACTAAAATACCTTCTCAAACAGATCCAAACATCCTTGGTTATCTACAAAATCAACTTTGGTCCAATCAATCCCATCCTCTTCATATTCCTGACGTCAATAGATGATGTTAAGTAGTCCAAGGATCTAGTTTGCAAGAAGGCAAGAAAAAGATCCGACATGCTAAAAAGCTTGAAAAGTCAAACCAAAAAAAATGACACATAACTACACAAGGACAAAAGAAAAACAAAACAAATGATGGTTATAATAAATTTTAGAATAAATGTATATAATTGAAAAGAGCTTTATCTTAGAGCAAGTAAGAAATGCAATGCTAAAATTGTTAGTAAATATCAAGTCTTGGGCTATATCCATTCTCTTGATAGCAATTTGTATGGCAACTTATCAACTACTTGTGCATTCGAAGGAGATACAATGAGAGATGGAAGATTCTGCTACATGTTCATTTGCCACTATGTGTAAACTAGCATAGATTATGTAACACAACCTAGTGCGAGAAAAATCAACAAATTAATTGCATTTACTTCTTAGTTTACACTCCTAATTTCTCCTAATTCAAGTTGGACCTTGTGTGGAAATTAGAAGCTAAAAGATGCTTTATCTACAATATATAAACATATAAGTTCACAGAAACACACATGTTTTATTGAACAAAAAACAATATATATGTCTAGAAATATATAATTGTAAATATATATCAAGATACTTGGAACTTTTTCCATCAGTATTCTCAAAAATGTGATTTATCTAAAATGGCTGTCCAATAAAAGAATCTTTCAAACTAGTAGGATGGTTACCTCCTGCTCAAGTTTGAATAGGTGCCGATTGAAATGTTGTTGCAGCCTCTCATTTGCATAATTAATGCAAAATTGTTCAAAACTGTTGTTCTGAAATGGCACAGAGTAATCATCAACAAGATGACTGGTAGAAGCATGAATTAAGAGGTTTAAATGAAATAGTTACCTTAAATGACTCGAATCCATAGATATCAAGGATATCAATGGATCTCCACATATGTAGTTTGCGACCTTCAAGAGACTTGTTCATTTTTTTCACAAGCCAGTCAAACAAACTTGCATAAATAAACTTTGCTAAGGCATCTCTTCTGTCAATTGCCTGAAACAAGATAATCAAAGATCTAAAAGGTGAGAAAAATGTAAGGACACTCTCTATATATAGAAGGGTCCATAATAGCAGGTTCAATTAGTCAATAATCAATTATACCTGTCGCAATGTCAGTTTCTTGGCAATTGTATCCTTTCCAGCTTGGATTGAATGGGTTGACAATGCTAACATCAAGTCCTGGTTACGACAACCCATAAGCCTGGCAGCACAGGTAACAGCTGGCAAAGAAAAAGCAAAAGATTATGCCTAAACAAGGAAAAGGTCAAAGATGCTAAAGCCCAAGGGATCATGCTCAGCTCGATATCCCTATTATTCATTATATGTCTAATCAAAAGTCTGCTGATATGCAAGAAACATTCTTAGGGAATAAAATATATAAGAAGATCAGCTTGATTAAGAAGCAATTTAGTGATTGTCTTAACAGAAACCATAAGCCTAGAAAGGGAAATAACTCCAGCAAGTAAAAAGAAAATTTCCTTGCAAGTTGTCCGGTGACTAGATCCAACACAAAAACACATATCATCTGCAACATGTTGACGATTGGCAATGTTACCTAATGGTATAATATTATATAGAAGTGCATCAGATTTGGATTACACTCAAGCGAATTCCAACAGAACTTCATGTTTAGAAACTTAAAATTAGTTTTTACTGCTTAGATTTGCTAGAAAGTATGCCAAGTAACAAAACAAATCTAAGAGCAATCTGAATTGTGAGTTATGCAATGCGGAATTGGAAAGTTTGGAACACCTCATGATTAGATGCAGATATATTAGACAAGTCTAGGATCGGTTGCAAAATATACTCAACGTGGCCCGACCAACAGACTCTTAGAGTGAAACTATTGCTTGGCTGGGGAAAATTAGAGTGCATAATGAGGTAGATCTCAAAGCTATCAGGTTAAGTTGGGCAGCCTTGGTGTACTACATATGGAAAGAGCGCAATTGCAGAGTTTTTAAACAAGTAGAAGCAGTGAGATGGTTTTTCAGGACATCTTCCTACATTACAGATTGGCCATGTTAGCTAGAGGAATAGCTGCAAATTTGACAAGTAACATGAAGAGCAGATGGGGATTGGAGTACTGGACAAAGTGGTCTCGCAAGTTCCCTCGATCTCAAGATGTATATGATTACTAGGAACATAAATCTCTGTAACCTAAATTCTATGGATTATACCAGTTTTGTCCTCTAGACTGTATATATTTTCTTATAATGAAATCTATTATTTTTTGGAAAAAAAAACTTCCTTCGTGCAGTATCCTCACTAACACAAGGTAAGGCAATAAGCATGGTGTAATGAGTTCCAAGTTTGACACACCAAAAGATTTTCAGCTGGGGCATCTAGCTGTAACACTTTTTTTCTTAAATCTTCCAAGGGAAACAGAAAGAAACTGCTCTGGTAAGCAGAAGAGTTTGCAAATTGACAGAGTACCCACTAGAGGCTTCACCTACAAGGGTTGATGGGTGGGTGCATGGTTATAGAAAAACTGCATATTTTTTGCCAAATTTTGTCGAATTAAATCAACAAAAAAGAAACTATACAGACAACTTGAACAAAAAAAAGAAAGTCAATCAGAAGGTGTGTTTCTGGCTTTTAATTCCATATTTCATGACTAACACTTTCAACATTTTTGTTCCCTTACCTATAGGACTTCCAATGAAATGGCAACATAAGGAAAGAAGAAATGCATTCATGGGAAGACAAGAAATATGATGCCTTCAGCCATGATTAAGGACTCAAATCAAGTCACATGAATTGCACAAAGCCTAGAATGTGAATCATACCTTCATTAGCCAACACCTCCACATGCTTTTCATTGTCAATTACTTGAAACGATATGTTTCCAAGCCAAAGCACTGCTGCAAGCATTGTAAATAAAAGTTCTTGATCTTCTTTGCAAATATTTACATTGTCTAAGGCTTCCTGGAGAAATAGAGGTACAACAATCACAGCAGGAAAGAGAAAATGAATCAATTAGCTACGATATGTATAGATCAATATGGCTTTCATCCCTTCAAACAGATAAAATAGCATCCACTCATTTGAATTACCATGAGCTTATTAAACTTGAGGGCATCATCAACTCCATTAATGAGCAAGCATTCACTTTGGTTAAGATAGCTGTACTCACTAGCCCTTTTAAGATTGAGTCTATCTGCAAAGAAACCAAAAATTGAGTCCATAGACAGGCCCTTGGAAAAATTATGAAAAAGCCCTATGCCCTATGTAAATGAACTGGAGATGTTCGTTTCTCAGCTCAATAAAGGTCATATATGATCCTAAAATTGATAGAAGCTGGAATGGATGTTAAAAGAAGCACCTCTAAGAATTGATGGAGCACCAGCACAAAGCTGATAAAAGATGTTGTATGATCTTTCTCCATTGGCCAGTTGAATAACTCTTGACTGCCCAAACGAGAAATAATTATTTCAGAAGTGGCATAGAACTGGAAATTTAAGTACCAAGCTGAAATCCACAGGGGCCCCAATTTACCTTTTCTAGCAGAACTATCCAACATTTTATAGTTGAATCAGCATTTGCAATATACATGAGGCCAGAAAGAGTGAGGTTAGGTATTATATAGGCATTATCAAAAAATATCAATGACAGAAAAATGCTCAACTTAAATGGCCTTACAAGTTTCAATTTTAGCACCGCATATCTTTCCTGATGTGCTAAACAGGATTTCAATCAACTTTCCCTGCATTCATTATGAAACATCTTAATCAAACCAAACATGAAAAATCAATGAAAAGAGAAAAAGCCACCAATCACTCACAAATCTACTAGAGTTGTCATTCCTAGCTGTTTTTGCATTCCCAAATGCTTCAAGGATACAATTAGTCTGAAGAATTTGGCACTCAACTCCACCACCACCTCCAAGGAGAGCCAAGTACTGCATAGCATGTTTTCCTGTCTCAGTTTTGCCAGCTCCACTTTCACCGCTGTCAGATAAAGTGATTACTAGAATCTTTATGAAAAGTTGAACAAGTTTGACCCCAAATACACTACACAAACTTTCAGTGAGTATATAATAGGGATGAAGGAAAATAGATACTGACCTTATGATTATTGATTGGTCTTTTCCATCTGCAAGGTAGTAAATTACAGCCAAAAGTTAACAGAATAGAAGTCCTCAAAATAGAACTAGCTTCATATTTTGGAAAATGAAAAAGAGCAATCTTTACCCCTCATCATCTCATTATAAGCAAAGTCAGCCATAGCATAAACATGAGGGCCGTCCATAGTCTTCTGCTTGTATGCATTAGTATATTTGCTTCCATAAATTTGGATATCTTTAAAAGGATTGACTGCAATCAATACGGGTCCTGCTTTACTCTTTGTAAAGAATCACAAGAATGAAGAATAAAGTCAAGGAACGTAAATTATCACTTAACTTGGCAATAAAGAGTAATGTGAACTCACATAAATCCTATCCTGGGAATATCGGCAACTAAGATTGTGAAGTACTGATGGCTCATTTAGATAACTAAGCTGTATAAGATTCTCCACACCCTCAAGAATATCAGGGTTTGCAGGTAAGAGTTCTTCTGTGGACACATCTGCAACCTATGGCATCATCAGAATGTAATCACAACAAGAATTACAAATTTAGGAAACCAACAGACATCTATGCAACAATAAGTACAAAAAGAAAATGTTATTAACGTACTTTTCCACCTGAAAGTAAGACAGTTGCTACATCCCCAGAGACAGATTGTATCTTTCCAGATCCCCACTGGCCATTTGAGTACCGACACCAGACACAGAGTTTCTGGAATAACTTAACCCATTATCAGAGAGCCAACATCAAGCATCAATTTGTGACGATATTCATAAATATAAAACCATAACACAGGAAAATGATCATCCCCTAGAAAATTTTTTAAAGCCAATATAAAAATTTAACTCAGTAATCCTCTACAAGAAACTGTTGTCCATCTACACAATTTGAGATATTTTTCAATTTTCAATTTACATGTAACTTGATGTTATGTGAGTTTATTGCAACTCAAACACATATGAACAATCCTCTTTCAGAACTGTATGATGCATAACCAGACATCTGAAGGTTGCTACATTTCTTACAGGCCTCCTGGAACACTATCCTACAATTATACACCATACACTAACAAAGGCATTGTTCGGCATCAGCCTCCTCAGTGAGGTCAGATTACTTGATCCATTATATAATTACATCTAATAGGACTTCAGCTGAAAATAATAAACCTAAATTGATATTGATGTGCCAAATATGATAACAAAAACAAACAAGAATGCAATCTTTTATGCCCCTCATTACCTTTTTGAAGAAATAACTAATATTATCATCCTGGTCTGGCTCTTGAACCTTTGGCATTGAACTCAGAGCATGCTCCTTCACCTGCTCATTTTTCTTTTCCTCCTCCGCGTATGGATTTGAATCTGCAGAGCTCTGATCTTTCTTCATCTTCTTGCTCCCAAAACTACCTGCCCTGTAGCTCAACTCCTTTTCCTTCCTCTTTGAGTCCTTCTCTTCTTTAGCTACAGGTTCAGTCTCATTCTCCACCTGACCACTTTTCCCAACCTTGAAGTCTGTGGGCAATGAATGACGAGCTGAAGGCAGCCGTGCTCTTGATGGAGGCCGAGCTGGTAAAGCGGGCGGCAGGTCCTTGGACTTTTCCAAGGCTTCATCTCTCCGCCTCAGCGAGTCCAGCATTTCCTCCAATGAGCTTCTTGTCACCCCTGAGGGTGACGACGATAGCATCATTTTTGGCGAACTTATTCTTCCAATATCAAATCCCCGAAACTGACACAATCATGATAGGTGAACTCAGGTAAAATTTATGCCTTACAGATACAAACTTTGAAGACAATGTGAGGTAAACAAAATGATACTTAAAGCCTAATATTGATCTGAAAACGTGAAAATTTTGATCTAGTGAGGACCAGAGACTTAAATTTACAGTAAAGAGTTAAACAAATTCGGGTTTTATCAAACAACAGTTAGAAAGAAAACTTCACAAAATCTTAAATGACAAAAACTTTGAAGCATTGAAGACCGCAAAATCATCAGAAAAACAAAAAGATTCTTAAAAACAAGTCACCAGAATTTTAGAAATGAACAAACCGAAGAAGCCCTGATGAGATCACAAGATATAAAACTTTGGCCTCCTTTTGTCACAAACAACTCCAAGACAAGGTTGCATTGAAACAAAATTTCCTGTAAATGAAAAGCATCCGCAAAGCCAAATAAAAATATTTGCTTACAAATTGGCCACAACAATGTCAAAACCCCAAGTATCAGAACAAGCCACCCTGTCCAAAACCCCTTAAGAAATGTTCCAATTTAGATATTAAAAGTGAAACCAAAACAAATAGGCGGTTTGGGGCTCCAAAATGAAATCCGAAAAACGAACTCCCGTAAGTTCCATAGGCTAAAAGGTCATTACCGTAAGTTACGAGGTTATAGAAATTAGAAAGATGTTATGAGAGTTAGTGCAAGGTTGTTAAGGTAGACGGCAAGGTTTGTTGTTCTCGCCGTTGCTGTTGCTGTGGGCCTGTGGCTGGAAGAAGAAACAAACGGCCGATTGGGAATTTTTAAAAACTATTTTTTGTTATTTTTCCTTTTCTTTTTGCAGGCAGGATATTCAAAAAACATAAAATATATAAACTCACTTTCCAATATGATGATGTTGTCTGACCGCTTTGGTTCTTCCCAAAGGTATTTTGTTGGTTTTTTTTCAAATACATAAATTCAAGTTAGGTATTGTCAATTTTTAACAATAAAAATTATTAAAATTAAAAATTAAAAATTAAAAATTAAACAAAAAAATTAGACATTTTTATAATTGAACCTGTTGATCAAGTTGAATTTGTAATCATTGATTTAAAATTTACATTTTAGTATTAATTAACCACCTTAAACAATAATTTCCTGATAATTACAAACAAGACTCCTTTTATTTAGGTTAATACAAGGATATAGTGTCCTATTTCAATTTTTAAAACTTTAATTCATCATTTTCATCTCATTAATCCTCACTTCTCAATCTCATCTGTTTGCGTATTAGTTACAAGTTTTACATGAAGTACACCTTGCTTTCACAGTGTACTTATTAATCTTCTACTTGTGGTGTATTTTTCTTAAGTCAACAACTCCGATCAAATTTTTATTTTTTGCTTAAATAATAATAATTATTATTATTATTATTATTATTATTATAAAAATCATTAAAATAATAATCATGTATGTATAAATATGAGATAAATGTGGTTGAGTTGTCTAATTAACTTGACAGGAAATGTACATTATTGGAATATCTATAAAGTACGCAGCCAAGTCTTCTAAAGTTACATTGTTTTGTAACCTATTTCGTCATTTTCCCTTTGATAAAAAAAAAAGTAAATTGACGTTGTTTAAAATCTTATTCAGATAAAGACGGTCTTGTCTGGGTTGAATTTAAGGAAAGATTATTAAGAAGTCAAGAACAGGAAGAAGTTGAGTTCTGAAATAAAAAACGTAATCCGGCAATGGCCACCTAAGCCTCCATTATGTTGGAAATAATTCAGTCTTTTTGTTCAAGTGTTGTCTGCCTGTAATAACCTTTTCCCTTTGCAACTCCAATATTTTTTTAATCTACTCTATCCTTTTGTTTTTCGTTTTTGTCGTTTTTCGCCGTCAGATCAGACAGAGTCCCATGGTAGAGTGAGAGTCTCGTGTCGTTGTTCGGCTTGTATACACGCTCTTCTTTGTCTTTCGTTTTTTTTTTGGGTTACAAGGAAGACTCGAAAGCTAGCCTTACTGACGCAGAGATTTGCGATACAAAAATTCGTGCTAGTCCCGAGTTAGAGGAAGTTGGATCAGAGTCAGAGGCTCCTGAAGAATCCGAATGCCCGCTGGGGAGATAGCTGCTAAAGAAGTCAGACTATCGACACACTGATTCTCTTCTCGATACACGTGTTAAAACTATAGCTCCCACGCTCGGTGTAGATAATGATGAATGCCTGTCACCAAAAAAGCATAGTCAGTGTGAGGAATATATGAAGAGGAGAGGATATTTATCACCTCTAATGAATCGACTTCGACAATCACTCGTCGATAACCCTGCTCCCAGGACAACTGGAGCCCGGAGTGGATGCCCTAGAGTTCAGCTGTGAGCGGGGAGGCTCGGTCAAGTTTATGGAGGAACCCCCCGTACCATTTCCCATGACAGTCCCTGATAAGGCCGCCTGCAGCAGCGATGTCGATCGTAGGATGGGTCGTCCCATCCGTATTCAATTTGACCCACCTCTCGGTCGGTTTTATCTAGCCCGTCCCATGACTTAACGGAAGCCCCTAGTCACGAACCACACAGCTCTACGAGGTGGGCCTTGACTATCCACTTGGCATAATCCAAAACCTCCCGTGTCCCATCCGCTGACCACACAAAGTTGGTTTCAAAAGTGCTTTGGTTACGCCAGCGCCACAAGAACCAGCAAGCAACACCGAAGAGGATGTTCCATTGGAGGGTCCTCACTAGAGCTATATGGGTAAGGTTATTATGCACCCAAGTGTCCATATCATGTGAAAAGAACTCCATGTCGATAATCATACTGGGAAATATGCTCCAAAAGAGCTGCACTTGCCGACAATCTCGAAGAGCGTGGACTGTGGTCTCTTCCAACCCACAAAAATGGCAACCATTGTCCAATGTGATATGACGGACCAACCGTTGATGGTTGGTCATAAGCTTTTGATGCACCATAAGCCAGAGGAATGCCCGAATACGCTGCGGGCCCGACCATTTCCAGAGAAGGTCCCAGTGGTGACGAGCCCTGATAGGGAAGGGGCCGTCAATAAGCTTGTACGCAGAAGCAGTGGAGAAGCGCCCATTAGAGGTCGGGGCCCAAATAAGAAAATCTTCCGCATTGTAGGTGTGAGGCGGGCAGATGCCGGATATAGGTAGACAAACAGTGGTCGGAAGGTAATGTTGAAAGTGATGCCACTACCAGGTACCATCAGGGGACGTGTAATCCGCTACAGAGGCCCTGAGGGCACTATCAGGAATGGGGGATATCGCCACTGAGTAAAGTGGCCCCCAATCGTGGACCCAATGATCCAACCAGAATAAAACCTTACGCCCGTTACCCAGCTGCCACCGGGCGCCTTGACAAATAACGTGCCAGATGTCAGAGATACCTCTCAAGACCCCAGAGCCCCCTTTTTTATCAAGAGCGAGAGGGAGATAGGGGGAATCCACCTTGTACTTAGCCCGAAGAATGTGTACCCAAAGAGCCGAGGGGTTGGTAATTAGCTCCCAGCCCAATTTGGACAACAAGGCATCATTAGTAGAACGAAGACGCTTGAGTCCGAGCCCCCTTGCGGATTTAGGCTTACATACTAGATCCCATTTGACAAAAGGCATTTTTCGACACCCTCCCGTAGAGCCCCAAATAAAGTCTTGCATGATGCTCTCCAAATCACAAAGGAGGCGAGGGAGACGAATGGTTTGCATCGCGTACACAGGAAGGGCCGAGAGGACCGACTGCGTTAAAGTAACTCTCCCTACTAAAGACAGGGACTTCTCCTTCCAGCCAGACAGACGTGTCTGGGCTGTGTCCAAAATATACTGGAAAGTACGTCGCGTAGACCGCTCATGTAACAGCGGGACACCTAAATACTTGCCCAGATTATCGGTGTAAGGGACATTAAGCAGGAGGCTAAGGCGATGCGCCTGAGTGGGAGTTACGTTCTTGGAGAAGTGAACACGAGTCTTCGTGAAGTTGACAGCCTGACCAGAAGCCTGGCAGAACACCTCCAGGGTATGAGTGATGATTTGCGTTTGGGCCTTCGTGGCTTCAGCAAACAAAACCAGATCATCTGTAAAAAAGAGATGCGAGATGGGCGGGCCCATAGCGCTCAACTTAATCGGCTTCCAACTCCCTTGGGCCACTTCATGGGAGATCAAGTGTCCGAGGCGTTCCATGCAAAACACAAACAAGTACAGCGACAGGGGGTCCCCTTGATGCAGACCTCGGGAGGGTTGAAAAGAACTGGAGTGTTGGCCCTGCCAAGCAACCTGTATAGAAACCGTAGAAACACATTTCATAATAAGAGAGATAATGCTCTAGGGGAGACCAATGTCGGTCAGGGTGGTAAGGAGAAAATCCCACCGAAGCCAATCGTAAGCTTTTTCTAGGTCGACTTTGACCGCCAGGAAACCGGTGCTACCTTTTTTCTTACGCATCGAGTGTATAACTTCCTGGGCGATAATAACGTTGTCCGTGATGCGACGTCCCGGAATAAAGCTGCATTGGGTCTCACAAACGAGATGGGCCATCTGGTTTTTTAGCCAGTTTACAAGGATTTTGGAGATCACTTTATAGAGCACCGTACAGAGACTGATCGGCCGGAAGTGGGACATGAGTGGAGGGGAAGGAATTTTGGGGATGAGGACGAGAATAGTTTGGTTTAAGGCCTTGTCCCACAGGCCCTCGCTAAAGACGGCCTTAATGAATTCCCCTATACTAGGCCCAACGAGATGCCACTGTTTTTGAAAAAAAAGCGCATTAAAGCCATCGATCCCGGG
>JAOSBK010000206.1:49758449-49787197 GCA_027568895.1 Erythroxylum shatona
GGAGAGGATATCTACCACCTCTAATGAATCGACTTCGACAATCACTCGTCGATAACTCTGTTCCCAGGCTAACTGGAGCCCGGAGCGGATGCCCCAGAGTTCAGCTGTGAACGGGGAGGCTTGGTCAAGTTTTTGGAGGAACCCCCGCACCATTTCCCATGACAGTCCTTGATAAGGCCGTCTGCAGCAGCGATGCCGGTCGTAAGATGGACCATCCCATCCGTATTCAGTTTGACCCACCCCTTGGTCTGTTTTAACCAGCCCGTCCCATGACCTAACGGAAGACCTTGATCACGAACCACACAACGCTCCACGAGGCAGGCCTTGACTATCCACTTGGCATAATTCAAAACCTCCCGTGTCCCATCCACTGACCACACAAAATCGGTTTAAAAAATGCTTTGGTTACGTCAGCTCTACAAGAACCAGCAAGCAACATCGAAGAGGATGTTTCTGTGGAGGGCCCGCACTGAAGCTGTATGGGTAAGGTTATTATGCACCCATGTGTCAATATCTTGTGAAAAGAACGTCGTGTCGACTGTCGATAATCGTACTGAGAAATCTGGGCCAAAAGAGCTGCACTTGCGGGCAATTTCGAAGAGCGTGAAGTGTGGTCTCTTCCAACCTACAAAAATAACAACCCCTGTCCAATGTGAGATGACGGACAATCGTTGATGGTTTGTCTTTCGTTTTTGTCAGGCTTGCCTCATGATCGTCTCTGACTTTGTGTAAGATGCTTCTATCTTCGTCCATGTTTTAAAAGATTCAAGCTACAGCTCCGAAGCATTGTGTTCAATTCTGATAAGGTCGGCGGTATTTCGTTCTAATTTTCAACTCCCAAAATATATTTTTAGATAAAGTATTTTGTTCACTTAAATTAAATGGAATCTACATTCCTTTTTTTTATTCGTAATCAATTAAATCCTCCAAGAATTAGTCAATTACTATTACAAACTCACGTCCTCTCTTTGGGGAGTTGGAACTTATAATGAGACTGAAGGTTGAAGTGGTGCTTATTTAGGAAGATATTAACTGAGTAAGGAACCAAAAATAGTTGTTTGGTAATATATTATTATTAAATGAACAGTTTTTTTTTAATGTCTGGGATATTACTTCTTACTTTTGATTGTGAGAGGGATAAAAGTTATTCTAATATTAAGTGTAAATATCATGGGCGTAGTCTTTCTTATCACGTATGAGATATTTTTTCTTTTTAATAATTAAATATAATTAATTAATTATATTTTCATCTTTTTCTCTTTTTAACAAGAAGATGTAATTAATTAAATTATATTAACATTTGATGAAAAAAAGTTTTTTTCTTTTTTTAGCAAAACAATATTATAATTAAACTATATTTTGAAGACATATTTTGAATAATGATATGTTCATGTAAGTAAATGATATAATTTTTTTCAAGAGTTATTAGAAAGAAAATAATACAATATATTTGATTTTAAGTATTTTATCATCATAAATAGGTGCATAAATTAAATATAATTAATTAAAATATATTAAAATTGATGTAAAATAAAAATTTATCAAATTTTTGTTTCTCAAGATTTTTAACAAATCAACTATTATCAATGATAATATTAATCATTCTTTCGTCCTAACTATTATAATTATAATGATTATATCAATTTTCATTCCTTACTATATTTATTCTCATTTTTATTATCACAGAAAATGTGAACCAAGCACTTCCTGAGAGATTTGATTAAACCGTTTCTATTTATAGATTTGACAAATTGAAATAAAATTTGAAAAGGAAAATTTGAAAACGAAATTGAAACATGATAGGGAATGTTACCTAAATGCTTAATAAATGAATATAATCTATAATTTAAACTTAATTATGAGTAACTTTCAAAGTATTATAATTGCTATTTCTTTATGAGTAACTTTCAAAGTACTATAAGTGCTATTTCTCAAAAGAAAAAAGTGTTATAAGTATTTCTAGCCATCAAGTTTAAGGATAATAAATATGATATCAAGCACCACAATTTAAAATAGAAATATAGAGCACTAAATTAAAAAAAGTATGTGATTAAAAATTTTAATAAAATAAAAACAAAATTTTATTATAATTTTTTTCAAAAATATTGAAATGTAAAAAAATCATATTTAAATTTTTTGGGCATTTCAATAATATATAGCAAAAGTGCATTATAAACTTTAATGGTTTTACTAAAATATAAGATGAATTATAATATTTTAAAATGTATTAAACAAACCTTAATATTTTTAAAATATTCAAAATGAATCTTAAGTGGGTAAAAAATTAAACAGAATTAAGTTTTTGTCTGTTAAATATTACACGGAATATATTTTTATTATTTTTGATTAATACATGAGACCTATTGTTATATGTATGACCCGTGGTCATATAAAATCTAATTCTTATTTAGAAAAATTAAATTATTTTTAAATATTCTAATTATATTATATTACCCAAAATAATATTAATTAAATTTTGAATATGTTAATTTTAGTCACCCAAAATCTTAGGTTTAATCCTTAAAATTTACTATTAAAATCTAAAATAAAAAATGTTAGGATTTGTTTTGTACGCTTTAAAATATTATAATTCATCTTATATTTTGGTGAAAAAGTTAGGATTTAAAATTTAATTTTGGTCTAATAATATAAGCAATAATGTTGGGTTTTTATTGACAGTTTAGCAAGATATTTGTGTTTGATAACCTTTTATCTTCATCTAATCTCTTCAATTATGTCTTTCTTAAAATTCTCTGTATGTTTTTGTTTCTATATAACCTAATTCTCTTTAATCCTATTGTGTGTTCCTTAAGAAATATTCATTTCTTTATAAAGATAACAAAGTAACTCAATCTACTAATAATTGACAATATTTAAGAGAAATATTATAGAATTTGGCTTTAAATAATTTATTTAAAATTATCATTGATTTGTGTCTGTGAACAAATACTTGCTTACTATTATATACTAGGATCCCATCCACAAAATTCTTATCAAACTCAAAAACACACTAAACTTAAAAATAAAGTTGTAGTACATTTGTTATTTTATTTCTTCTTAGAATCTCCATATAACTTTATTTTCCAAAGGCAACTTTTAATCTCCCAAAAAAATTTATTAGTCAAAGCAGTAAAACACATTTAAACAAGTTTAGTTCCTAACATTTTCTGCCTCCTCTTCCTGTTATTTTCTACCACTATTAAAACTTCCTTTTCCTCGAGTCTTCATCTTTATCTATTATAGAAACTTTGTATGTAAAACTTGCTCTATGGATTTTTCTTCTCCTATGTATGTTAGCCTTTGTTCATGAAGAGATCCCATAACCTCCTCCACTATCATATCTTCCAAGTCATTAGCTTCTTCAATTATAATCGCAGCAAATTTCAATCTGGAATTTAATATCCGTAGAAATTTCTTATAACACACCGACATCAATAATTACTTTCCCGTTTCTTCTCAATTGATTAACATTCATTGTTACCTTTGAAAAATAATCTGATATGGCTTCCTCATATCCTTGACACAATTGTTCAAAGTCTCTTCTTAAAGACTACTAAAGCCTCTTTACTTTGTCAATTCCACCGAAGCAATTTTGAAGAAAATTTCAAGCTTCTTTTGCCATTGTTGCTGAAGATACAAACTCCAACATGTCTCCATCAAGTGCCTGGCTTTCAACACCAATGCTCTTTTATCTTTTCTCTTCAATTTCTTTAGCTAAGACTTTTTTTTGGTCCAACTTTGTTTCATGTTGTGGTTGTTTATAGCCATCTTCTACAAGTTCCAGAATACCTAATGAACCTAAAAGAGCTTTCATATGGATACACCATAAATCATATTTGCCTTTTGTTATAATGGGGACTTGTGGTTGTGTTGACCCCCGATTTTTTTTCTTGATGAATAAACATGATTTAAATGATTTTTGAGGTTTTTATATATTAATTTTTTCGAACTAATTATTATGTCAAAGTTAGTAGGATTTATTGAATAGTAAGTGGAATTAAAGTGTTAAAGTTATAAGAATGTTCAAGGGTAGTTTTGACAAGACACTTAAGGATAAAGAACATAAGGCATATAAGGAAGGGTAAAAGGGACATTGCACACTCATTAAGGGTAGGATTGGAAGAGGAAAATGTGATCTTACATTTAAGAAAAGGAGAAAACGTGAATTGAGAGAGAAAAAGAGAAACAAGAAAGAGAAAGAAGAGAGATTTCAGTAGTTGAGAGAAAAGAAGAGAAAACAAGCTAAGGTTTCAATTTTCTTAGCCTTCAAGAGAGATTTTGAGATTGTTCAAGAAGGGAAAAGATAGAGAAAGAGAATAGCTTCTATTTGAGCCAAAGAACTCGTCATTTGGTGAAGAATCAAAGAAATCAAGTAAGACAAGAGAAGTAAGAGTAGAAACATTTTGAGCAAGCCTATAAGTAAGGAAATTAAGGTAGGTACATGTTTATAATAGTGTAAATAAGTCACTACATGTTTTCTTTGAATTAAGAAAACTTAATGATTTCAATTGTATCATAAGTGTTGCATCTATCGCTTCTTGAATGAATTGAAAATCTGCTATATGTTTGATATGTGAATTGTGTTGATATGTGAAAAGATTTTGAAAATGAATTTTTGTGAAAAGATACATGTTTATGGAATCATGTTTTCAGAAATATTTTCAAAATATCTCATGTCTATGAAAAGTCAAGATTAAAAAAAGTGTCATTTTGGGTAATATGTTTACAAGTACATGAAATTAATCAAGTTTCCAAGAATACGCCATTTAGGCAAACAGTTTTCAATTCATGAATTACATGTTATGTGGGTTTGGTGTAATCCATTCAAGAATGTCATGTGCACGTTGACCAAATTAAAGACTTCTCCCGCCTGCCCGCTAGTGGCACGATGTTTCTTCATGGACTCCCTTAAATTTACGCCTACGCAAAACCACTATGTGAGATTGCGATAGTGCCTTAAGTTTACGACTACACGGGATCATTATGTGAAAATGTGTAGTTCGTTATGTTAATGGATTTACCCAAACTATTCTGATGTGCTTATGATCAGTGAACAAGTTTGATGCATTCATATTTTATGGTTTGTAAATTTGACTATATGATAAGAATTTAAGAAAGATGTGGTTTTCTACGACAAGTAAACGTTTTCAAAAGTTTTGCTTGCTTTTTCGTTATAAACTGTTACCCACGAGCTTTCAAGCTCACCAGCTAAGAGATCAAGTGATCAAGAGTCTAAGAGAATTTCTCCAAATTTACTTATTTTATATTTTGAGTTGATTTTAGGAAAACAATGAGTTTGTTTCTTTAAGAATCTTTTGTAATTTGAGATTTTGAGACGATGATGTAATTTGACTTAAAATGTCATTAAAAATTTGTAAAATTTTTATTCTTTTGATGTTAATAAAATGTAAATGATGCATAAATAATATAAGTTAAAATTAGATATACGTAAAGAAGTAATCAACTTGAGCCGATAATTTTAGCCATCAATGTAGGTTTATTCACCCACTTAGCCCAAAAATAGCTAACAAAAATAGCCATAATAGATGAGTTTGACAGCTAACAAAAGTAAAAGACAATGGCTATGCTCAACAGTCGTATCTAGAAAAACCCATAAGAGTCCTATTCGGGTTTGTCTTCTAATACCTTTTCTAGTTTTCAAAACAAAATAATTATTAATTAATTTTCTAAGCATATTTGTAGATGTCAAGAAAAAAGTATGGTTTTTGACATTTTGTAGAAGTAAAAGTAATTCAACAATCAAGAAGCTGTCTCATTAAAAATAACGGAAATAAAACGATAGGCACAAGTTACCTAATTGAGAAATAAGCCGTGAAAACGTCGTCGACTTGATGGAAACTGAACTGATATCATTATTGATCTCAGTACTTCTGTCTAAGACATCTCAAAAGTGCCCTTCAACTAATTTTGCTCGCATTGCATTCCTTTGGTTCAGACGTAAACTTCGACAGTCAATTAGCTTTTTTCATGTTCCTAAGTACAAAGAAAACAAGCAAATACATATTTTTACATGAACAAAATTTCATGGCTTAATATGACATCATTCGCAAGATAGGAACTATGTCCATAACTCATTAAACCCACATCAACTTCCAGCAAACACCTTTTGGTCCGCGAATATACTTGATTGCTTAAGAGTTTCCTCTGCCTTGTAGTTTGATCATATTATTTGTATCTCTCAATCTTCTGAATAGAATACTTCAACTCCTTTTGAATGTTGAGCCTTGATGGTGACAATACAATGTCATTCCAAATTGAACCAACTCCACAAGCTGGGTTGGGGAACTTGTAAAGTTCAAAAATGGACTCTGCTTTCTCGTTCAACCTGCCTACCCTCTTCAAACAGTCTATTTCGTCTGGATCAACCAGCAGAGTCCTGTCTCTCTCTTTCCACCCTATCAACTTCACGGTTATTTGTAGTGTTAGTATCCAAATAACAAAATTAAGTTCCATTTACTAACTACAATGTAAGCATTTTTCTTACTAGCATGAAGCTAGGTAATATCAAGTAATTTATGCAGAAACTTATTTCTTCTACGGCAATATTTTATAATTTTTATACAAGCTTCTAATAGCCATAATGGTTTAAGCATTTACATTTTCAGATACTTGAGTTCAAAATCTAACCTATGCCAATTTCGCACCAGATAACCATGCTACTTTTACTCAACATGCATGATTTAATGCTTAATGAAATTGGACATGTACCTTAGGTGGGCCGTCCAAGGCATTTGTGCAATACAACCTAGCAGTATCAACCAGTTGACAGTAGGTAGAAAATGCATTTGCAAATCTCTTGTGAGAATTTAACTGTGACCTCACTCTTACAGCTCTTCTACACATTATAGCTCTCCTGCAATATGTCTCATAGTTGCAAGTTAATATAGTATCTTTTTAATCCTTTCAAAGTGATTCGTCACAAACAATTGAAGTAAGGACATCTAAATAATATTTTTGTAGTCTCCTACTTACCTTATGCCTCTGACAACAGCTAAATAAGCATCACAAACAACCCCAACTAGCTCTATCCTGTATGGCTTTCTTTTTTTGCTTCCTTCCTGTAGTGGCTGTTCTTCATCAATTTGTTCCCAATAGTTCTCAGTCACAGTTCCATCATCAGCTACCCTGTAACCAGCTCCCATTCTATAGCGTCGTCGATGAACATTTCTTGCCATTGTTACTGTTTGAACAACAAATGGTACCCATGAGAGTGTACCATCCATAATCACGTCTCGTCCTTCATTCAGTGCTGTCACCAAGAGAGAAGATGCTGCATCTGTGGATGATTGATGTACCTGTTCGAAACTACTTGTGTTAGCAGCATCTAACAAAATGAGTTGCTCTAGGAATTGCACCGCTCCAATTGAAATAAGCACACAAAAATTATTTTATATTATTTTAACTGACCTTGTGAGTCTCCTAAATTCATTCAACTCTTGTATAAGAATCTTATATATAATTTGATTATTCTTCACTTTGCATGAGTTATGGCTTGATACATGTTATTGATGATATTTCATAAGAAATCTGATGCTGCATGATTGTTGGATAAAACATAAGGTCGTATGTTAGGCTTGAAAGGATCATGATCTCACAAGTTCAGCTGTTTGGATCATGTCAACATGTCCTTTAGAGCTTAAAGCTCTGTAGATAACATCTGATTCTTTAAAAGCATCTGCTTCAATAATCACTGCATTTGCTGCTGCTCCTGCCCAAAATGGCCTGTTTCATCAAAAATAAAATTTTATTTTATTTACAACTTAAAATGACATTGAATCTTGTAGACATAGTTGATGCATAAAATTCTTTAATCTATCGTAGAAATTTGAAATGCCTCTATAATTATTGTATAGCTCTCTTGATTTAAAAATGACCAAATAATTATAAATGTTTGAAGGACCTAAATTAATTGCTGATTAGAATATAATTTAGGTTGGAACATGTTTAAAAACTTCCAATAATTCTAGAAATTAATTGCAAATCTGCTAAAAAAGTTGTAAAAGATAATCTCATAAAGCTTGTTCTTCATGTTTCCGAGTAAATAAATAGATTGAAGTCAGCCATCAATGAATTTTGAGTGCTGCAATGATGTTAAAAGTGAAATTAACAATTCCTAGATTATACTCACTCTTTGATGATGTCTTTAAGAACAGTGCTTTTCCCAGCTCCCATGCCACCACCCATGAAGAGGAGGACTGGACTTCTGTCACTATGTGCCACTGGAGCCATTACCTCTGTACATTGTGAGTCGTCAGTTGATCCATGTCCCATTGCTTTCATTTCTTCCACTAATGTATTGAACACTCTAGCAACCTTCAAGTCTTTTGTTACCCTCTCAAATCTTTGTTCCCTATATCAGAAACATAAATTTTTACACTTGCTGGGTGGATGATTATAACAATAGTAGCTCACAGTTACAATCATTTAATTGATAGTGTTAAGACCACCTCACTTTTTCTGTGTTTCACAATAGCAAATCCCTTAAAAACAAAAACAATTTTAGCCGATGTTTTACCACGTACAGTTCTGAAATTTCTATTATTCGTAACAACATTTTATATCTAACAGTAACAGTATAGTTCGTACCTAGTTGCTGCCATGACAATGTTTTTGAGTTTTCTTTTAGGTTCCAAATCTGCACTCAGGACCTGCGATTAAATGGTAGAAGAGCAATAAATGCACAATAAAAGAACATTGGTAAGAGAAAGATTAAAAAGGATCTCTTGATAGGAAAGAAAAAGAAGAAGAAGAAGAAAAGAAGCATATATTGGTTGACTTACCTGGGAAATCAACAGATCTGCATGGCTCCAATGGAATGCGAAGTAACTAAGAATACATCTTTCAAGCTCCTCTAAGAGCTTTACGAAGAGTGAATCTGCATCAGGTTCATCAGCAAAGTAGGAATAGATATCTTCTTCACACCCTTGACACTTTTGGATATATTCTGCTGCCAACTTGCTAAGATGTGGACATTGTCTCTTATCCACAAATCCCATTTGCCTCGCTGCACTCATGATTAAGGAAGAGAATATAGATTAAAATGATATGATCATTTTGATACTATTTGCGTACGTATATTATTGAATCATTAGAACAGAATATCATATTTATACGTCAATTAAACATTCATGCATGTATCTATAAAAATTCGAACCCCGATAGATGGGAAGAAGATATTCCTACCTTCTTTCCTACCATAAGATCGAAACTCTAATGGTTACCAAACTGAGTTATTTACAAATACATTACCTACATAATGAGGAAAGCCTTCAAGCTTCTCAGCACGACCGGCTTGTGAGGGTCTTAATCGTGGAATGATCTTCCGATGTCTTAATTTTCGGATACGGTAATACACTGTTGCTGCAATGATCAACCCAATTGTAGAGGCTACAAAGATCTGTGTCAAAGTTGGTTTGCTATTATGATGTGAAGATGATTCAACGACAAGGAAAGGAAGCTTCAAGGAAGATTTGATAAATGCAGCAAAAATGGAGGTAAACAAGAATATGGTGACCGGTTTTTTCCCTTTACGAGGCTTACCTTTCTGCATGTTTCAGAGTTCCAAGGATGAGACTTTTCCGTTTGATTTGGTAATTTGAGAATTGTGGACAAGTTTTCCATTTGCTTTTCCTTGATAGTTGCATCATGATGGTTATATATGTTGATAACAGAAGTCACGAGGGATATACACCTTCAATATCACTTGGACAATTTAGCGGTGACACTTGTGATTAGCTCATTTGTTTCCAAATACCCATCCTTAGTGCACTTTACCACCATTTATTGGTCTCTACTCGGTTGATATATATATATATATATATTCGAAATGACATTCTTTGGGAGAATATGAATTAGAAGTGACTGATCAAGGAAAAACTTTGGTCTTTCGGGCAACATATTTCAGGGAATGAGGAGTTCTACGTACAAAGTGATGCCTGTATCCTTACCAACATTTATTACTCTTATATTCTTATCAACATTTGATAATTCTAAAGTTCTAATTTGTAAACAACGAATTGCAATTACGTCCTTGATAGTTGTTAAATCTTCTGATCCTCAAGTTCCCATTTTGTCGCTCTTTCTAGAGTAATTTTCTCTTTAATTTATCTGTTTTTCTCTCTAGCCCTCCAAATCATTCCCTTTTCAAAATTACTCTTTTCTTGAATGTAAAATATAAATATATATGTTTGTATTCGTTCAACTCGAAAAATTACAATCTTTTTAGTCCGGTGCTTTAATGAAACCCTTTTTGCTTTAGTACTTCTTTTGTAAATTTTTTTGATAAATCAGAAGAATTATAAATGGAACAAAATATGTACAAAACGTTCATTTACAAATGCCACTGTAGACACGTCTAGCTAAACTAAGCAACAATGTTTTGAAACCCGGATCGGCCGGTTCGATCGATGATCGATCGGCTATCCGGTCCGGGTGACTTCTAAAAACCAGTCTCTAATTGGACCAGTACGAACCGGTGAGAATCGGTCAATTGACCGGTTAAACCGGGACTAGTCGAACCGATTGACCACTGATTCAATGAATTTTTTTTGCTTTTTTTCTTTCTAAAAGGCATCACGTTTTTTAATATTTATTTATATTATTTGAACCGGTCAAATGAATTTTTTATTTATATTATTTGGTACATTTTTCTATTTTTTAATATTACTAATATTATATATAATTAAATATAATTATTGCATAATTATGACGTCACACCGATTTGATCGGTGGTCGAACCGATCGAACTAGTGACCAGTAAGGCTTTCGGTTCGACGTCTGGCCCGAGTTTCAAAATCTTGAACTAACAGTAGGGCAATCAAAAAAGAAACAAAAGGATGACATAAATTATGGGAGGACCAATGTATATTCAGTCAATTCAGAAACACACAGAACTGTACCAAAAAGTCGAAGCATCTATAAGGCATGTGAGAAGCCTAACTAAAATAGAACAAGCCCAGAAGATGCAAGCCAAAAGAATAACCTTAGCATCTAAAAGGCCAAGGGAAAGCTGCCGCCAAGTAGTGATTGTGCTGAACCTCCGAGGGTAGGCAGGCAAGAAATGGCCTTGTCGAAGAGAACCCCACATGCGGTAACCTGGAAAAGGATTAAACAAATAACTTGCAAAAGAAAAGAAGAACCTAACTATAAAATTACCTCCTCTCGGTGTGTAAGCTGAGAAGTTCCCTAACGTGGGAGATTACTCTGAAAGACACTCGCTCCTCAGCCATTGCTTCATTCTTGAAGGTTCAGGCATTACGTTCAGTCCAGATATGGTAAAGTGTAATGGAAAGCTGAAGGAGGAAGTGAATGATGGCTGGTACTCTGGTACAGGAAATAGTTCTATACCAGGAGAGGATAGTTGAGAGAGTAGAATGGTTAAAAGTGGGAAAATCGAATCGGGTGAGGCATTGTTCCCAAATTGTGTGAGAGAATGGGCATTCAAAAAAAAGTGATCTATTGATTCATTGGCGGAGAAGCACAGGGAACAGTGATTAGGAGTATAGAGGCACGAAAGTTTATCCCTGGTTTGAAGCTTTTGCAGGAATGCAAGTCATAATGTAAAGGAGCAGCGAGGGGTACTATATTTGGACCATACCAGCTTGTAGCAAGGAACAACCGGTAATGGGGTCGCAAGAGATGATAAACTGACACATTTGTACAGCGCTTGGTGGGGCTCGCTAGCCATTCCAGGATGTCAGGTAAGGTGCAATTGGGTAAATAAACAGGTGGCTCAAGGTGTCTAAGTAGGTCCATGGAAACCTCCCCCCAACTCCAAGCATCATTAATTATGACTTCAGAGACACGTGCTGTGAGTGGCAGCCCCAACCCATTGATTTCTCTTGGAGTTGACAAGGTCCTCAGAATACCTCGCGGGTGTCACGGATCCTGCCAGAAAAGAGTAGACATACCGTTGCCAATCCTAAATTTGAATTGATGACACAACCTGTCCCTAACTGTTAAGATCTTTCTCCAACTCCACAAACTATTATAGGTAGGATGTGCACTCCAAAAATTTGTCCTACGTAAAATAATTGTATGAACCACTTAACCCACAGGGATTCCCTATCTTTAAACAAGTTCCAGATCCGTTTACCTAAAAGAACATGATTCCAAGTAGTCAAGTGTTTGACACCTAAGCCCCCTTCCTTTTTAGGAAGACAAATGTCACTCCATTTCACCTTAACCTGAGTATTTGAAGCTGTCTTCCTTGCCCATAAAAAAATTCCTAAGCTTAGCCTCTATTTCCTTAAGGATGGAAGAGGGGAGAATAAAATGAGAGGACCATTAGACATGGAAGGAAGAGAGAACTGAAATAATCAATTAGAGTCTACCCGCGTATGAAAGGCACTTATGGGTCCAACGATTGATCCTATTTTCAATTCTATCGATAAGAACAGCACAATCCCTCCTAGAAAGTCGACCGGTAATGAGGGGAACTCCGAGATACCTAAAAGGGAGGGAACCTTGTTAGAGGCCCAAGACAAGTTGCATCCTACGACTCAGATGATTAACATCTGGGGATAAGTAAAATTGACTTTTGGATGTATTTATTTCCATGCTAGAAAACAGAGAGAAAGTACACAAGGAATCGAGCAAAAGCTGAGTTGAGAGTAAGTCCCCATGACAGAACATTAAGGGTCATCTGCAAAAAGAAGATGGTTAATCTGAAGACCTTGACATCTCCAATGATATTTGAACTGAGGATTGTTGTTTGTAGTAACTCTTAAATTCCTAGAGAACACCTCTATACAGATAATGAAGAGGAAAGGCGATAGCAGATCATCTTGTCTTAACCTAGATTTTCCTTTAAAAAAATTTGTGGGAGACCCATTTACAAGAATGGAATAGGAGGGGGAGGTGATGCATTCTCGGACCCACTCAATGAACCTCATCGGGAGACCTACAACTTCTAAAATGTTAAGAAGGAAATCCTAATGAATAGAGTCATAGGCTTTGCGGAGATCCACTTTGAAAGCGCACCTCTTGGATAATTTGAAATGTGGTAGTTCTTGAAGATTTCTTGTGCTAAAAGAATATTGTCACCTATTCGGCGATTCTTAATAAAGGCACTTTGATTAGGGCTAACTATAAGAGGGAGAATAGAGCCGAGTCTATTTTCTAAAATTTTAATAATAACCTTGTAGAGCAGATTGCAACAGGAGATGGGTCTAAAGTCTTGGACAGTGGAGGGGTGAGCTGTTTTAGAAATTAGGGTAATGAATGTGGAATTGAGCTCTTTTAGGAGTTTGCCTTAGATAAAAAAGTTTTGAATTGCTCCTATAACTTCATCCCCGATAATAGGCCAAGCCTTTATATAGAAATACCCATTAAAACCATCAGGGCCAGGGGCCTTATGGGGATTAAGAGAGTGGAAAGCCTCTTGAATTTCTTGAGGGGAGATCTCAGTGATAACTGCTTGAGAATGAATATCCTTAAGTAGATGAGGGAAAAGCTAAGCCACAAACTCCTTGGAGGGGTGAAGATGCTTAACAGTCCCAATAGAACCTTTGAAGAAATCTAGGAATTGAGATTGAATGGCATAAAGCCGCACTACCCTACTGCCAGTTCTCACATCTAGAGAATGTATGGCATTTCAGTTTCTGTTAGCAATGAGGGAATTATGAAAAAATTTAGTATTACGGTCTCCTTCCTTAAGCCATTTGATCATGGAAACTTATCTGTAAAACGATTCCTGATCCTCAAGAGATCTGTAGAGTTCTCTAATGGCCTCAGTCTCCCTAGCTAGCAGAAGGGTAGATCTAGGAGAGTATTTCAGTTAGTCCCGGATGTGATTCAAATGGGCATGACAGTTCTCAACTCTAGCATTGATATCCCCAATTTGACCTAAGCCCATAATTTTGAGAGCTTGCTTAACTTTCTTAAGTTTAGCCACTACCCTAAACATGGAAGTACCTATGACAGGGAAGGCCCAAGCTTCTTCAACAATCCGCGGGAAGTTTGGTTGATCAACTAAAAGGTTAAAAAACCTAAAGGGGGAAGAGTGCTTCGGGTGGTTCCCTATGGACTTTACCACTAAAGGAGAATGATCAGAAATATGAGGATTGTGGATGACACAAGGAGAAGAAGGGAATCAAATGCTCTAACAAGAGTTGATAAGGGTCCTATCAAGCTTACGAGCTGTGAAGGAATCTCCTAAATGTTTACCGGACCAAGTAAATACAGGACCACTAGAATTTAAGTCGAATAAGCGAGTATCCCCTACAAACTGCTTAAAATCATGTTGACTACTCATGGCAGAGACACTAGGACGGTCGGATTCCTGAGGATGGAGAATAGCATTGAAGTCACCAGCAAGCAGCCACGGGTTTTGGCCTACAGACAAGGAAATATTGGTAAGATCACTCCAAAGGAGCTTCCTATGGGTCGGATTATTAGCTCCATAAACACATGACACTTGGAAGGGATCTGAACTATGTCTACAGAGGAGTTCCATATGAACAAACTGATCAGAATAGCTAATGATAGAGCATTGGAGGATTTCATAATTCCAAGGAATCAAAATCCTAGCATTGGACGAGGGGTCTAAGTTGCTAAAGCTATCCCATCTAGGAAAAATGGAATGACAGACAAAATTCAAAAAATCAGGAGATCTAATCCTGCTTTCAACAAAGCAAACAAAGGAAGCTGAGGATTTTTTAAGCCAAGCACGGACAACGTGCTGTTTATTGGGGTGATTAAGGCCTCTCATATTCCAAAACACAAACTCCATATTCACAAAAGTCAACTATGCCACAAACCTACTACTTCTGTTTTTTCCTAGCTTTTCTAGTCCTTATAATTGAGAATTCCCCCTCTGCCCCTCCCACAGTCCCAGGACTAGCATGTCTCAATTCAGAAGAAGGGGATGGAGGTATACCTGTCAGGTGTTCTGGCTGAGCATTAGACTCCCCACTGTCGCCACTAAAGTCTGCAGAAGAATGGAGCTGAGGGTCACCCATAAGAGAATTCTTGGCTACACTAACCTCATTTGCATCTTGGACCTTCTCAGTGTCAGCTGTGTCCTGTTGGAGGGGGCCTAACACCTTGGGACTCTCCAGAGGAGGAGCATTTTATGGGTTATGCTTGGGGATCTCCGTAGGTGGCTCAAGGAACTCTTGTGGCTCAGGATCCTTTCTCTGTTCCAGCTCTTAGTAAAGATCAGTAGCAAACTTGCGCCCTGTAGCGCCCACATCTGCCTCTGTTCACTCACAGGTGGCTGCCATTCATATTCAATAGAGACTTGCTTAAAGGTAAGCTGCCCATCCTCACCATACATGGCCAATTGGAACATTGATGGCCATTACTTTGTCAGCTCCAGTTCTACGCATAATCTGGCATAGCTAATCCTGAACATTCTTGCGGTTGGAGTATCCATAAGCAGAGGAGTCCCCACAGCACTAGCAATTATGCCCAATCCTTCGGTATTCCAAAATTCAACTGGAATGTTATAGAAGCGAGCCCACACCGGAGCCTTATGAATCTCTGCCAAGTTGCCTCCATTCAAGCTCCACTGTCAGAGAAACAAAGGCTTACCTTGAATGTGCCACGGACCTCGTTCAACCACGGACTTCATTCCTTTCTCAGACTCAAAACGGAATAGAAAATTGTTGGAGCTTGTGATCAATATCTCCTGGAATCCAAAGTCTGCCCATGATCTCGTCGGGGCACGTTGCACCACTGGGTAAGCTGGCCTCTTCCCCAGAAAGAAACCGAACAGAGTAGTGCGAAACTTTGACGGTCCTCACTGCACGAGCTCGAAGATTTGATTCTCTCTAACTTCAGGAGGGTAATAGGTGAGCTCCGTAGTCTCAGAAGGAGCACCATTACCTGCCTCCACTACGCTCTTCTAGGATCTAACGAGTGCCGGGATAAGGGGTTTCTGAGGTGGAAGAGGGGTTGAGGTGTTAGTGGGAGGAAGGGTTCCTTTAGAAGAAGAAGGAGAGGGTATCGAAGGGGTCAATTTCTGGAGTGGACAAGGTGTCGAGGAAGGCATTGGAGTATTAGGGTTCGTGTTTTGATTTGGGATTGGGGCTCGATTTGGGGATTTTGGATTAGGGATTTGGGGAACAGAAAGTGAAGAAGGTAAAGGGGCTAGGGGTTCGAGATGTTGGAGAAGAAGATGAAGATGAAGCCATAGCTGAGGAGGGGAATCTAGCCTGAATCTCTTCCGTTAGAACAGCTTGCTCACCGGAATCACTCTCATCTAGGCATTCTCTCTGATATGCACTTTTCTCTTTTGTAATTTAGTGTCATTCATTCCATTTATATCAGAATAAACAAAAAAATAATTGCACCTATGTATGTAAATATGTTATTTTAATTTTATTAAATTGCAAGTACATATTATTTAAGTTTGCATCAGTAAAACTTTTAATTGACATAATAACTATTAAACTATATATCGAATAAATTATTTAAAGAATTAATGAATAAAATTAAGTGAGAAGTGTAATTTATTTGGAGCTCCAAAATCTTAAGACCAAAAAATTAAATCAATTAGTTCTTATGAAGCTGAATATAAAATCTGATATAAGTATTACCACTTTATAAGTTTGACTTGTCGATTACTGCATGCTTATACGCATGTTAGATGACTATCTTTCAATTATACCGAAATTCCGATATGGCAAGTGTTATATTTGCCATTGGAAAATTCATTTGATAGATGACTATTTGGATAATTTCCAAGAAGTCCAGCTTGCTTCTTTCCATTCTCCTCTTCTTCTCTATTTTCTCTCAGCAATTTAGCAACAAATTATGTTTACATATTACAGGTGTTTAGATCGAAGTAATAAGTTAACATGTACAAATAGAAACTACATTTCTTCATATCGAAAAGTGCATGTCCTTAATCTGCCTTACAATATGATTTTTAGAGGGGAGGATGTGTTCCCAAGTTTGAAATCCTACCAAAGAAGAAGAGAATTGACAACTAGAAGTAGGAGAAAGGTTGGTTATATTACATCCTGAGTTACAATCGAGATACAAATAGGTACATTTGATCTTATTGTCGTGAGATCCATAAAATTTTTAATTTTCATAATATTGCAAGAGTATATATAGTAAACTATCTGTAATTGTAATCTTTTGAAGTCTTGATAAAATTTAAAGTTAGAGGAATTGTTTGATATTCATAGAGAAATAGGCAAAAATTACAATTTATCATTACACTTCACAAAATATCTAAGTTGGTTTCTAATGTTAACTATTGTTTCAGTTTATCCCTTAATATTTACAAAATAGAACAATTAGCACTTTGAAGTGTCATTCTATAAGGCTTTTGGTAGTTAAATGTGATGACTTTTATAAAAGGACACGTAGCCTACTATATTAGCCAATATGCCTACGTGTCCTAAATTTTTTATTTTGTAAGATTTTATGTTTAAAATTTTTTAAAACCAAAAACATATTTATTTTTTATTTTTTAAAACAAAAAATTCATTAAACGTCAAATTTATGGTAGCCTCTTCCTCTAATCTTAAAATCCTCTTCTTCCAATCTTCGAAGTCATTGAGCCCTAATCCCCTCTATATGCACTACGCTACTCTTCGGTTATGCATTAGTTGTGTTCCTGAATTTTGCTAGTAAAAGTGTAAAACCTTTTTTTGGATTAAGTTAAACACCCAATTTATAGGCTTGAAAAGGCTAACTGCAAAATGTTAGTTGCTTAGAGTAAATATGATAGGCTTGCTAAAATATATTACATTGTTGAGCTAGTCATAAGATAAGAGTTAATTGGTTTCAATGGTTAATGTACTAATGATAAATCAACCGAGTTTCTAAATGGGAGAGGAAGTTGGCTACTATGGCTAGGGCAGCAAAAGATGAAAAAGAAATGAGACCTACATTTTCAGTCTAATTAACAAAAGATTCCCTTAAGGACTTTGTCTAAGTTTACTAAAAGGAGTGGAAACTAGAAAGCACGTTACGAGCCCAAAAGAATTCTAATGAGAGGCATGGAATTGAATATAATTGTAAGAGTGCTTCTAACACTAAAACTACTTTTGTCAAGAGCAAATATTTATATAGTAAATAATCATTTCCTAAGATGACAAACAAGCATAAAGCATCTACATCTAAGCATATATATATGTATAACACATCCATTAAGGTTCAACTTAATAGCAAACATCATGCCTTCATAAATGGCTTATAACCTAGGCATAAAGTTCAATACTCTTAGGAAAAATAGGGATAATTTTTACAATAACATGAAAACCTATTCACACTCATATAGAAGCATACATCATGACTTCATTCATAATAGACATCATACATATAATTATGGTAAAAATTTTCACTATCCTAAAAGTTCAATGCAATCAATTTCTAAAGAAAACCTCCTTATTATGTGTGCACACATAGACTTCCAAGCAATACATTTATACATCATCATTATACATATAACATGGTATGTCATTTTTATGGTAAGTTTGGACATATTGATAAAATTTTCTTTATTAAACAAAGAATATTAAGCAAACCTTTGAAAGTGTGGGTTGAAAAGAAGAATGAATGAAACAATCAAGGAACTGGGCTTATTTAGGTTCCTAAAACATATGATTGGAATATTTGAAGGAGTAAATGGTAAGAAGTGGAGATAGTGGCTATTGAATTTAGCATTATTTTTAGCCTTTATATGTTTTATCTTGATGAGTCTAACATTCTTGCCTTCAAGAAAGTCTTAAAGATATTATTGTAGGATGTGGAGAATTTAACTCCTAAAATTGGTGATGATTATTTAAGTTTGAATTATGAATAAGGTATTTTTAAAGTATGAAGCTTAGTATCTAGAATTAGAGACTATATGCAAAATAATGTCACCAAGTTAGAATTTACATCAATTGGGTTATTATTTCTTTAAACTTTGGAATAAGGATAAATCTCATTTAATTAGAGGAAAATTAGTTTTTGTTTAATGAGAATTCTTTTGTATAAGGCCCTTTATATTGTAAAATTATTTTTTATTGATATTTAGTTGGTTAATATATGTTTTAATATCATTTTGTTGAAGTTTTGATTATTTAATTTGAGTTTTAAAAATAATTCCTTAAGCTATTTGGCTAATTGGTCAACTAGTATCTTTAAAATTCAAGCTTTTTTGCTTTTTAGTGAGTTTGTTGGTTTTCTGGTTGCATATGTGGTCACCCAAATAGTCCTATTGGTAAACCAATTTTTTCAAATGGTCGGCCAATGTTCCAATATTTAACATTCTCTTTTTTCAGTGAGTTTGTTCTTTATTTGGTTGAAGATTTGGTCATCGAATTACTCATACTGATTGACCAATATAGCTCTATGGTAAACTAATATAGCAAGTTTAAAGAAAAATTTTAGCCTCCTTTTTGCCTATCCAAAACTGTTCCACATATCCTATTCAAATTGAACTTTGGTTAATCAGTATAGTCTTGTGATTGACCAATCTTCATGATCTAAGGGTTTTCTTCTTATCTTTTCTTCTTTTTTTAATCTTTTATCTATATTTTCTCTAAAATCCCATGTAATTAACTTTTTTCCTTGAAAACACCAAACTCTTACTAAAATTGCATGAAATTAAAATTTTATTATTTTTTAATTTCAAATTTGGGAATTTTTCAATCTTTTCTTAATTAAAAGCTAACTTTTAAAATTGATGCCTTCATAGTTAAATTGTCAAAGAAGTTAAGGTTGCTCCCCTTCGAGTTATATCAATACATCTTTAATTTGGTCATTTTGGCCACTTCTTCATATTTCTATTTTTGAAATTTTGGGTCTTTTAAAATTACACATTCTTTTATGAAATTGATTTTTAAATATTAAAATTATGTATTATTTGTTACAATTCTAGCCTATAATTTTTTGAGAACTTGCCTTTAGTGTTTTTAGTTGAAATTTTCAACTTAGGCATAAAAGAAATTGAGGATTTTTCAAATTATACATAATTAGGGATATCTCTATAAAAATGACCTTTTATTTTGAATTTGACAAACTTGATAAAATTCATCTTTTAAACTAAGTTAGATTATTGCATGACACTTTACATTGTATATTTTTGTATTTCCTTTTGATGATTCCAAAAAGGGGAAGAAAGTTTGGTAATATTAGATTTAGGGGGAGTGATGAAATTTAGGAGAAGTAATTTTTTCTTATCCTTGTATTTATTGCATCTTGTACTTTATGAGATATATTTTAGTAAACTTTTCTTACCTTCATGGATATTTCTTTATCTTTTATTCTTGATATTGAATTATGATTTATTCATAAATTAAGGGGAAACTAATCATTATCGTGATAGCAGATTGTGTGCTTAACTTCATTGTTATTTTTAAATATCACAAATATTTTTCCATCATCGAAAAGGGACAAATTGTTAAACCAAGGAAGGTTTTAATTGATGTTTTGATGATAATAAACATAACTGCTACTAA
Organism: Erythroxylum shatona; assembly: GCA_027568895.1. NCBI lineage: Eukaryota > Viridiplantae > Streptophyta > Magnoliopsida > Malpighiales > Erythroxylaceae > Erythroxylum > Erythroxylum shatona. The sequence goes on from JAOSBK010000206.1 coordinate 49,778,876, forward strand.
TATGTTTATTATTTTGACGAAAAGCAATAGTAGTACAAAACAAAGCTATAAATTCAAGAAGATAGTGTATAAAGTTGATTAAGAGAAGTTAAAGTTTTTAACTGATGTAATGGGGATCAAAATAAGAACAAAAGGAGATCAAGGCCCATGATGTATGAAGTTAATAAAGAGAAGATAATGTTTGTAAACGATGAAATGAAGATTGAAAGAAGAACAAAAGGAACGTCACACTCATTTCATATATTGTATTATTATTTGTAAGCCCACTTTATAAATTTGATGATCCAAAAGACTTACCATGCATAATTATTTCATCTTACTTCATTGTATGAGTCTTTACATTCATTATGAGGAATTGAATCTTTTGATTTTAATATAAAAACCTCTTGATCTTTCAAATAATCTTTGGGGAATATTTTAGAAAGTGTTTCAGTCATATTTGGACTCAATACATTAGTTTTGAGCATTTGAAGTTGTTAAAAAAAATCATGTTTTTTGGGTGATTGGTAGACCTATATGAGTTAGTAGTCGACCAATATAGGTTAAAGTTGTTAAATTTGATGTACCGAGAGTTTGTAGCAACATTAGTTATATTTTAGTCAACCAATTACCATATTAATAGACCAATATGTGTACTGGATGACCAATATTCCAACGACTAGTGAATCTGGTACTATAAATGCATATTAGTTTGCTAGTATAGCATTAGTCGACCAGTATGCTAAACTAGTCAACTAGTACATTATATATAACCAATATAACGACTAGTTATTGGCTCTGATGATTATTTTAGGTCCTAAAATACTATAAATAGGTGTTTTCTCATTGGTTTTAGTATCAATAAGGTTTTGAATATTATCTATACACATTTTTAAAAAAAATTCAATCATTTGAGCATCATTATGTCACATTTGTGTGAGTGAGTCATTTTGAAATTATCAAATGAATAAGTGAGATATTTTTAAATTGTAATACTTTGATGGGTTATTAAATATTGTACTTAGGGTGATTCAAGTGGTATTAAGGTTTCTCTTTACCTTAGAAAAAAATTGTAAGAAGAGTTCCTCTATACTGAGAAAGATCGTACAAAGGTTAATCTTTACCTTAAAAGAAGAATTATAGTAGAATTGTAATAAGAGTCTTTAGAGTACTTGTATAGACCCCTTTGGTCAATACTTGTATAAAATCATCACGTGGTCACATCAAATAAATTAAAAACCAATTAAAGAATTGTATTAAAAGTTTTAACGCAATCTATAAGTATGTAATTTATCAAGAATTGAGTTGATGAACTTGCTCTTCTAGAAAAATCCATTGATGAAGAGGATCTCATTAATAAGATTCTTAATGATTTTGACCATAAATATAAATACATTGTTGACAACGTTAATGGTTGTTAAAGACTTGTCTCTTTTGTTGAAATTCACAAAAAATGAATAAAGAGGCATCCCTTTAACAATCATAAGTGCCATTATCATCCTCGTTAGCCTTAGTCAAGCCAGGGTCTAGTATGGCCTAGTCCAAAGCTAATGAACTATCATAAGTTCACCAATTTTAGATCGAGTTTAGAATTCTTTTAATTTTCAAGTTTTGAGTTGGGTTCAGACTCATGCTCCATGGCTTGTCATGGCCCAAAGCCTTACTATATATATACAAAACAACCCGTTTCACTTCTTCTACTCCCTTCTTCTTCATCATTGCCAACTCTCAATCATAAGTCTTTCTTTAAATAACAATAGCAAGTATCTTATTCTCATCATCATCCATTTGTTGAAACAATAGCAACAAGCTTCTTATGTTTCTTCTTTTAAATCTTTATTTTTGTGTTACTCTATTGTCTTTTTTTGCTTGCTATTTGGCTTTCTTTTTTATTCTCTCTCCTATGCTCTTCTTTTCTCTTTTCGATTTTTCAAATATTTTCAAAGTTCTTTCTCATGTGACTATTATTTTGTTTTACTCTCTTATGCTCACACTTCTCTTATAGTTCTCACTTATCCTCTCTATACTCTTTCTTTTGGTTCTCATTTCTCCTCCCTACTCTCTTTCTTTGTTATTTTTTCATCTCAGTAGCTCTCTCCTCATGTTTATTCTCTTTCCTTATATGTTTTGCCTCTTTATGGAATAAAAACAAATTATTATATATTTGGATTAGGATTATAGATTTGGCGATGGTTTGGGTTAGGGGAACAATTTGAACTTTAGGTAAACTTTGAACCACCCAAATTTTGGTTAGGCTTGTGCTCAAGTGATATGATCTAGGCTTGACCGGGTTTAAGCTACCTATAAAGGACTTCAAGTAGGCTTAGATAGCCTTTGACCTAACTTAGCCTGACATATTACTAACCCTACTAAGCCAATCTTGTCAATCCTTGCAATAATAAATCTTAGTGACCATCTCCTCCCCTTGGGTATCCTTCTATAACTACCTTCTATAATCAAAGACAACAGTCTATTACTCTTTATAATAATCAACCTACATTATATTCATATCTTAGGAATTTCTGAGGAGATGATACTCAAGGGCACCTTGTTAAGCAATGCTTCATTTTTGACTTATTGTTACAAAATTCTCATTAGCTCTATTATTAACATATTCATAATATCTACAAAATACTTCTCTATGCAACTGTGTGCATGTTATGCCTATTATGAGACCCCCATATGGTTACTCAATAATGGGGGTGCTACATTTTGTTATTGCAAAATTGAATAATCTTTTGCTTCATACTCCTTATGCAAGGTCTAATGATGTTATGATTGGAGAAAACAAAGGTCTTTGTATAACCTATACTACTTCCACATTCTTCTTTCTTATACTTGCACTTTTAATTTACACAATATTCTATGTGTGACATGAAAAACAATCTTATTTCTATTTATCAATTTTGTAATAGTAATCATGTTTTGTTAAATCCTTACCCACTATTTTTTTAATAAAGGATTTAAGTATGAGGGCAATCCTTTTGATAAAAAAAAAGCTAAAGATGGTGTTTATGAGAGGCTAACCTTGTCTCCAAAATTGTCTTCACTGTATGTTTTCTTTTATTTAAATGATAGTTTAGATTACATCCAACATCTCCTATTCTTTATCATATTATGTCTACATTTTTATCCTGTTTTATGTCATAAAATTGTTATGGTATTGCATGTTTAAGCAATAAAACTTATAAAATTCCTTTATCTACATCTACAATTTTTTCATCTCACCCTTTACAATTATATCTTTTGATAATTAGACATCAAAATTTTATTCTAATGATGATTTCAAGTATCATGTTATTTCCATTTATCATTTTACATGTAATGTATAACATTACCCTTTAAAAAAGAAATCTCATGTTTTTTTTCTACTTCAAACTAGTAGTACAAAATCACTTCAGACACTTCAATATTACTATTTATTCTGATAATGATGGGAATTTCAAGTGTTCGATCACTTTATATCTCTTCATGGTATTTCTCATCTCACCTCTCCTTCTCTTCTTCTCTATGAATACCATCATTAATATATTATTAAAATTGAACTTTATTTACTCACTCACGCCTCACTTCTACTCATATATTAAAACTTTTCCTTTACAATTTTTTTATCTCATTCAAACTAATCTTGATTGTCCAAAAAATGATCTCCAATTGATTTCCATCTATGCTATTTCTTCCTATTACAATTGCGCCACTTTCTACTTCTTTAATAGTCTCTCTTTTGCACTTGGATCTATTTCAATGCCCACCTTCGATCAGCTATCCCATATACTCAGTCAACCATGCATAATTTAAAGCTCCTCATCTGATAATTGAGGACCCATCATTGAATTGACTAGAACAATTCTTTAACACTAATAATAGTCCATGCAACTAATCCTCACTTTTCCTACCACTCTCTCCAAATCCCTTTCCTTCAAAACCACCCATCTCCAAATCGTATTCATAAACACATAAAATTTAACCAGCAAATCAAACCATCAACCCAAATTGCATATAACGTCCCAAGCCCTCAAATATCTAAAGTGACATTAAGCTATATCTAAGGAGTACAGTGCGTTTATGCAAAATGGAACACGAGAACATGTTTGACCTAATGTAACATAAAATATTATTAATTTTAAATAGATTTTTTGAATTAAACATTTACCTGATGACTCTATTGTAGGTAAAAAGCATAACTAGTTACTAAAAGGTTCCATCAGTGCCCATAAAGTTGATTACCATGACATTCAATTTGGTTATCAAATTTACCATATTCACTTTGTTCTCAATATTGCTGCTAGTCGTAGGTGGTCCCTTTGTGAACTTGATATCAAGAATATCTTTCTATAAGGTCATATTTCTAAAGTTATTTAAATAAAACAAACACCAAATTTTCTTGATCTTAAAAATCTCACACATATATGTATAAGTTGCACAAGGCTATATGTGGTCTTAAATAAGCACCCAGGCTTAACATTAGGAGCTACAATAATTGTTTAGAGCCTCTAGGATTACTAAATCTCATGCATATCAATCACTCTTTGTCCTTAATAACAATTGTAAGATATTATATCTCTTTGTTTATGTTGAGGAAATAACTATTACTAGACGTAATGCCACTACAATTCAAAAGTTTACTAACCTTATTAACCAAAGATATTCTATTAAAGATCTTGATGATTTGACCTACTTTCTTAGGTTGGGATCATAAGAAAATGGAATCAGTGACTTGACCTCGAGAACCATATCTTATAACATCAGATTTTATCTAAGCCACTATTCTAATTATTTATACATCCCTATTTTTCTCAATTTGTAACCATGTATCCAAAGATACGTACGGAATAAGTCGTAGTGAGGCCTTAATGAAAGAGAACATTGATTAAGGATTGAAATTACTATTGCTTTAACAATTTACTTCTCTCTCAATAAATTATACCACAGATCTTCTCACTCACACAAATATGGATGAGTTAAAACCTATAGCCACTCCACCTCCCACTAAGCTAAGACTTACAACTCATTTTAAATCTGCATTGACATATCCTTTTGAATACATAATAGTTATTGGTAGTCTCCATTCCTAAGTCTCACTTGCCTTAACATAGCATATGATGTTAATAAGTTGTCTAAATTTATGCATCAACCTACTACTGATCATTGGAATGTTTTCGAGTGCTTGCTTCACTATGTTTGGGATACAATTTATCATAGTCTTGCCTTACGCCATCACACATGTTTACCTCTTTATACCTTTTTTAAGATGATGGCTGGCTTGTAATAAGGATGACTATACCTCCATCAATGCTTATATCATTTATCTTAGTTGCAATATGATATCTTAGTTCTCTAAGAAAAAACTATAGTTACACACACCTCGATTGAATTTAAATATCGTTCTATTTCTACTACACCAGATATATTAGATTTGTTCTCTTTTGGCTTAGCATCGAATTTGTGCTCATATTTCTCCAATTGTCTATTGCAACAATGTTGGAGCAACTTATTTATATTCTAATCGTATGTTCCATGCACATATAAAGCATCTCATAATTGGTTAGTATTTCATTAGGGATCAAGTGTAGAGTGGAGTTCCATATGTCACTCATATGTCTTGAGACGATTAATCTTCTTTGTATTGGCTTTCAATTTTTGAAGACCAAGATTAGACTCTATAAGAGCTCCATTTTGAGAGGGAATACTAGAAGAATCAATATCTTTATTTATTTGATTATTTAATCACTTAATTAGTATCCTAATTCAATTTTGTAAATAATTTGAATTGAAAACAAATCCTATGGATTAAGATAACTATGTCGATTTAGAATATTTGATTGATTACAATCTCATAAATTTAAGTAATAATAAATTAGTGGATGGAGTCGCAAGTTTAATAGGTGGAACAAGTGAGGCATCGATTGACTTTGTGAATCTGGAATTCGTGTTTTGTTCTGGAAATATAAGTTACCCTAAAGAAAAACAAAAATGCATGCCTTTGTTATTGTTTATTTCTGGAAAACCCCCTTTTCTTTTTAATCTTTTGGAAACTCAATATCAACGTTTGATTTTGTTTGTGTTTTGACTGTGGGTTCTAAAAATTAACTTTGCATTTGTTAAGTGGCTGCTGAAGAACGATTGTGTTTCCTTGTAGAGAATGGCAAAATAAAATAGATGAAATTGTTGCTCAATCAACACACTAAATTCATTAATCTTATATGTTTAAATACAAGAAGATTGAACTGACAATTGAGAAAAAATAGCAAAAATCTTAGCTACAAACTAACAACTTATTTGAACTAATAAAATCCCTTGATTTAAGGAACAATATAGAAATTTGAAAAAGCTAACAATAAAACTAGTTGTAGCTCCTCCACAAAATCAGCTAAGAAGTCTCAATATCTCAACACTCCTCCTTGAGACTTTTCTTTGATGCTACAAGCTTGCTTCGTAAATCTTCAAACCTGCTCTTAGGAAGTGCTTTGGTCATAATATCAGCAATTTGCATTTCTGAAATACAATGCTGCAGCTTAATCTCTTGATTCCTCTCTGCTTCTCTAATAGAATGAAACTTGACTTTAATGTGCTTAGTTCTGCCATGCTGAACAGGGTTATTTGCAATAGCAATAGCAGATTTGTTATCGCACATGATCAAAGTAGGTTCAACTTGCTCTTCCCCTAAATTAGTCATTAATTTCCTAAGCCAAATGGCTTGATTTGTTGCAGTAGCAGCTGATATATACTCAGACTCTGCCGTTGATTGAGCCACAACTTCTTGTTTTTTAGAGTTCCATGAAAAAGGACCAGAACCAAAAGAGAAGACATATCCTGAAGTACTTTTACAATCCTCTAAACTTCCAGCCCAATCACTATCAACATATCCCTGCAATCTTCCATTAGTTTGTGTCTCAAACAAAACACCAAAGTCAGTTGTACTTTTAACATAGCGCAGCACCCTTCTAGCAGCATTAAGGTGAGCTTGACTCGGTGAATGCATAAATCGGGATAAAAGACTAGATGAAAACATAAGATCAGGTCGTGTAGCCGTCAAATAAAGCAAGCTACCAATCAAACTTCTGTAAACAATAGAATCCACCCTATCTTCTCCATCATCTAACGTTAATTTTTCATTATGGACTAGTGGAGATGCAATAGATTTACCTTGTTCCAGCTGAAATTTCTTAAGGATATCCCAAGCATATTTTCTTTGAGTAAGAAAAATACCTTTTTCCGTTTGATAAACCTCCATTCCTAAAAAATATGTCATCAGCCCCAAATCTGACATCTCAAACTCTTGTTGCATTTCTTTCTTGAAAATTTTCAAATGATGAAAATTACTCCCTGTTAATAACATGTCATCCACGTACAAGGATAAAATCAAATTTTCACCATCTTCAAATTTTTTCACATACAAGGTTGCTTCATTATCACTCCGACAAAATCCTTGTTGAATTAGGAGAGAGTCAATCCTAGCATACCAGGTTCTAGGGGCCTGCTTCAACCCGTATAATGCCTTTTTTAACTTATACACTTTCTCTTCTTGGCCTGCAACTTCAAAACCTTGGGGCTGGTGCACATAAATCTCCTCCTCAAGAATTCCATTTAGAAAAGCAGACTTGACGTCTAAATGAAATACACGCCAACCATTTTTTGCAACAAATGCAAGAAGCATTCTAATAGTATCATGTCATGCCACCGGTGCAAAAGTATCGTCATAGTCTACTCCAGCCATTTGTGCATATCCCTTAACTACCAATCTGGCGTTGTGTTTGAAAATATAATTATCCAGGTTTAATTTAGTTCTCTAAACCCATTTAACTCCAATAACATTCTTACCTTTCGGCTTAGTGGTGAGCTCCCAAGTTTGATTCTTCTCAATAATTGCAATTTCTTCCTTCATTGCGTTTTGCCATATTTCACATTTGGAAGCCTAAAAAAAATCAATTGGATCTGAAACAACCATATTGCACCTTTCGTATATTTCTGAACGAGTTTTTGTCTTCAAAACTGGAGAATTTGGTTCTGAGTAAGAATTTTCACCATTATTCGCAGCGGACACATTTGGTTCTTTCTCGGAGATAGAAACTTGAGGGAAAAAATCAGATTTCTTCTCAACTAAACCCTTCTCCCAATTCCAAAAGGCACATTCATCGACTTCAACATCTCTACAAACTATAATATCTTTTTTTTTTTGCACATTATAGACACGGTATCCCTTAGACTGGGCTGCATAGTGTAACATCCCACCCCCTACTGGAAGGGGTAAAATAGTAAATTTGGCATAGGATGAGATAGATCTGAATGACTTAGGACTGTTCATGCATAATAGGATTGGTACACAGTACCATTTGTGCACAT